>JADRCH010000082.1:9760926-9793200 GCA_019843965.1 Rhynchomys soricoides
AAAAAAAACCAAAAGGAGAAGAAAGGAAGAAAGAGACGGAGGGAAGGATGGAGAGAGGGATGGAGTGAGGGAGTGAGGGAGTGAGGGAGTGAGGGACGGAGGGAGGGAGAAATGTTTGCCTCCCAGGAATGCTAGGAAGGCAAGTAGAACAGTAAGCCCTCTTCCCAAGTAACGAATGTCCTCAACCTCAGCTATGGAGATCCCTATAGAACTTAAGTAGATACAGCAAAGGCTACCAAACTGTGCAGCTTATACACAGAGACTATGCGACAAGTGAATTATTTCTCAATAAAGCTGATACTTACATAATAGAAAATGTTGGGCTAAAGAGATGGCTCTTAACAGTTAGATGGCTCAAGAACTTCTAGACAACCTGGGTACAAATCCCAGGACCCACATGGTAGCTCAAGCCATCTGTAACTCCAGCTCTATAGGGACAATTCCCTCTGACAGCCACAGGCACTAGACATACATGTGGATCACAGACATAGATGCAGGCCAAACAACATAGATACATACAAAATACAATTGTCTAACTAACTAACTAAAAACAGACGTTCCACCACAGGCTGCTCCATGGGCAGTTGGCAGCAGACTAAGAGTGTATTGGATCCAGCATGCAGACCTGCAATATGACCATATTTAAGATGAATAGTCATGCCAACCCACACACTCACTGTCCAGCCAGCAACACTAGCCCAGTCAAGTTTGCTTGTGCTTGCATGGGGCCTAGCTGGAACACTATTAAAGACTTGCCAACACGCTGGGCAGTGGTGGTGCATGGCTTAATCCCAGCACTCGGGAGGCAGAAGCAGGTGGATTTCTGAGTTCGAGGCCAGCCTGGTCTACAGAGTGAGTTCCAGGACAGCCAGGGCTATACAGAGAAACCCTGTCTCGAAAAACCAAAAAAAAACAAACAAACAAACAAACAAACAAAAAAAAAGACTTGCCAACCCAAGAGAACCCACTGGAGGGCTTACTTCCCTCACAGAAGCCCCACTGGATGGCTCACCTCAGCATTATGAAGAGATGGAACTGAGACTCGAGGGTGGAGAAGGGTTTCCTGTTGTGAGTGCCCAGCTCCACCACCTGGGTCATGGTGAAGTCCTAGCCCAGGCTGCCACTCAGGGCCATGTCTGAGTCCATGGCTATGCAGCAGCAGGGATCAGCACTGGTGTCTATAGTGGTCACATTACCACTAGAGAACACAGGGATGTCCCTGGTCGGGGCAGCTTCTGGGGACCCGGATGTCCAGTGGAGCTGGGCTGTGCACAACTGGTCCCAGCCCTCACTGGATGTAGTACTCTAGAGAGCTGGCTCCATCTCTCACCTGCTGCAGCACTCGGGAGAGTGGCCCTGTGTCCCACCCAGGCAGCACAGCGGAGCTGACCCTAGTGGTGTGGTGCAGGTGAGCTGGCCCACAGCGCAAGAGCTCAGGAGAGCTAGCCTCAGCACTCCTCTGCTGTGAGGAGGCATGGGGGTGGGGGTGGGGGTGGTGCCCTCCCCCTCTCACCCGTCACCACCAGAAAAGAACAAGTGGGAACACATGGTCCTTGTCCTGTCTTTGCCCTGTACCTGTTTCTTGCCCGCTGCGGAGAGCCATTGCTTCCTTCTCGCGGGCGTGCTGCTCTCTTATCAGCTCCAGTTCGCACTGCTGCCTGCTCTGCAGCAGCGCCAGCTCCTGTGCACGCCGGCCATTGAGCATTTCCCGCAGCTCTGTCAAGGCAGTCTCCTTTTCCTTCTGCAGGTTGGCCTGCGTCAGCTCCAGCTGTGCTGTGTGCATGTTGTTCAGGCTCAAGCGTAATGCTTCTAGCTCAAGGCTGTGGGCTGTCTGCAGGCAGAGAGGAGCCGGGCCTGATGAGACCCAGGTCAGAAACCAGGATGGCAAGGGCAATGCCAAGTCGAACGAGGGAGAGAAAGGAGCATGTAATTTAAGAGGGTGTCACCCCATTTCTATGCTGGCATGTGATTGATAGCAAGAGGGTGCTGCCCCAGCTCTATGCTGCCATGTGATTGACAGCAGAGAGTGACGCCCCAGCTCTGTGCTAGCATGTGACTGACAACAAACCACATCACAGCCATGGCAGACTCCCAGCCCCAGGTGTCCACACATGACTCTCCATTTGCTTAGGGAATGGACTCACAGAAAGAAGGCAGAAGGAACAAGACAAAGGAGGAGATGGCAAGCCACCATCCCCACCTGTCTACTTTGGAATGAGTCTCTCCCACCTGCCCCCTAGCAACCAGGACCCACTGTGCCCTGGCAAAATTGGCAGAGCACGAGTTAAGACCCTGTGAAGGCTGAGAGCCTTGAAGATCACCTGGGGTGGCTGTGGCTGCTGTTGTGGCTGCTGCTGTCCCTGCAGGTCAGTCACATCCAGTTCACAGTCTTGGTCCTAGAAGGAAAGCAAAGGAATTGCCAAATACTTCAATCGACATTTGGTCGACTCTGTTGCCGTGGAAAGCTGACTTCATTACAATGAAAGGTAACAGAGGAAAACACTAACACAGTACAACACAGGCAAACTGTGAGAATGTGCTAACATGAAAGACAGAAGTCTAGGGAAAGACAGGAAGATCCTGAGTTCAAGGCCACCCTGGGCTACATAGTTTAGACCAGGATAGGCTAGATAGCTAGACTCAATCTTTAAATGAAAAAGAAAGTGGAGCACAGGGGGCATACCTGTAATCTTAGCACCCTTGAGGCTAAGAGAGTTGTAACCTCAAGGCCTACCTAGTCTATCCCAAGTTCAAAGCCAGCCTGGGTAACATCAACACCCTGACTCAGGATCAAAGTAAAAAGAAGACAGAGGAGGGCCAGCACCACGGACAGCTTGGTGGGTCAGAGTGCTTATCGCAGGAACCTATGTGAAAAAATTAGATGTCTCAGCTCACGTCTATAATCCCAACATCGCTACCAGCAAGGCAGGAGGCAGTGACTGGAGAATCTGCTGGAAGCTCATGTCTGCAGCCTTGCAGCAGAAATATGAGACTATCTCACAAAGACGGCGGAAGAACAGAAGTGACCCCTGAAAAGTTGTCCTCTGACCTTCACACTCTGAGCCATGGCACACATGCACCCCCCACCAAGCCACTCCCCCCCTTCTTTTGAGGCAGGATTTTGCTGTGTAGCCCCAGCTGTCCTTGGAAGTCACCCTGTAGATCACCAGTTCTCAACATGTGGGCCGTGCTCTTTTTGGGGATCAAACAACACTTTCACAAGAGTCATATATCAAATATCCTGAATATCAGATATTTACATTACAATTCATAACAGTAGCAAAATTATAAATATGAAGTAGCAATGAAAGTAATTGTGTGGTGGGGGTCACCACAGCACGAGGAGCTGTATGAAAAGGTCCCAGCCGGGCTGTGGTGGCGCACGCCTTTAATCCCAGCACTTGGGAGGCAGAGGCAGGCGGATTTCTGAGTTCGAGGCCAGCCTGGTCTACAGAGTGAGTTCCAGGACAGCCAGGGCTACACAGAGAAACCCTGTCTCAAAAAAACAAAACAAAACAAACAAACAAACAAACAAAAACGAAGGGGTCCCAGCGTTAGGAAGGTGGAGAACCACTGCTGTTTACCAAGTTGACCTTGAACATAAAGAGATCCACCTGCCTATGCCTTTGGGGAACTAGGATTGATGGTGTGTGCCACCACTGCCTGGCAAAGAAAAAAAATTTAAATAGTACTGAGGAAAAGAATTACCTCAAAAAAGAATTTTTAAAAAGCCAACTAGAAAGGAACCAGAAACTTAACAACCCAAATTCAGCAAAGAGAAGAGATTGTGGCGTAGGAAGAGAGACATAGATGGGGTGGGGGTTGGGGACTGAGATCCTAAAGTGAAAAGCACAATAAATCAAGTTACAAAATAGTGACGAGATAATAGCTCAGCAGTTAAGAGCACTGGTTTTATTTATTTGTTTTCATTTTTTGCTTTTTCCAGAACAGGGTTTCTCCATGTAGCCCTGGCTGTCCTGGAACTTACTCTGTAGACCAGGCTGGCCTAGAACTCAGAGAGATCCACCTGCCTCGGCCTCCCAAGCACTGGGATTAAAGGTGTATGTCAACACTGCCCACCCAACAGCAATGTTGTCTTGCACCTTACATTTGATCCCCAGCATGCACATAGTAGCTCACAACCACACGTAACTCCAGTTGCAGGGAACGAGATGGCCTCTTCTAGTCTCCAAGGTCATTGTGCACAGGTGGTAGACAGACCTTAAGGCCAAACCACCCATGACACATAAAATGATAAAACAAAATTTCTTTTTAGATAGTAGCAGATGGGTGTAGAGGCAGGTTCCCACAGTCCCAGCAAAGGACCCACACTGCCAGAACACTCTTGCGGGGAACACTGACTGAACTGAGCCATGAGGACAGATGCAAATAGACATTTCATAGGAATTCTACAGAATAACTTGCTAATAGTCCTTTCGAATGTCTCAGTTAGACTAAGAGATCAGCACAGATGGGAAGAGACCAGAACTCGAAGTCCAAGAATGTAGCCTTCAGTTTCGGTCAGAAGAAGGTGTGAGATGAAGGCAGAGTGTGAGCGAGCCTCAGCAGTTAGCACACAGTTATTTCCATGTGGATTCCAGCACTACCAGCACATTTGCGGCTGCTGGCTTTGGCTGAGACAGAGTCTTTATTACGTATCCCAGGCTGGCCTTAAACTTGACTGTCATCGACTATCCTGTGCTTGGATTAGGGAGCAATGTTTTTGTGTTTTCTTTTCTTTCGTTTTTCTTTGGAAATAGGGTCTCTCTATTATGTAACTCTGGCTGTCCTGAAACTCACTCTGTAGATCAGGCTGGCCTGGAACTCAAAGAGATCCACCTGTCTTTACCTCCTGAGTACTGGGATTAAAGGCATATGCCATTACCTCTGGCTTTAAACATGTTTTTGTTTTTTGTTTTTTGTTTTTATTTCTCTGTTTAAAGGTCGTTGCTTTTTTTTTTTAATTTTTAGATTTGTGTTTATTTTATGTCTGCAAGCATGTTCCCTGCATGCACATATGCACACCATGTCTGCATCTCGAGTGCTTGCCGAGATTAGAAGAGGGTGTTGTATTTCCTGGATCTGGAGTTAAACATGGCTGAGTCAGCATGTGCCAGCATCCTGTGGCCTACAAGAGCAGCAAGTACCCAACCCGCTGAGCCATCTCTCCAGTGCTAATCTAAACATTTTAAAAACTAGAAAGTGTCCCCGATCTGCAGTGGTCTTTTACTGTTTTGTGTGGTCCTCTTTCCATCTACCCTTCTCCATCCCTTCACTCCTTCCTCACCTAGGGTGGCAGGTTCCTGGGGCAAGTCTCATCTTAACTGGCATGACTACTTAACAAACCGTAACTAACACCAACAAACCAACAACCCACCACCCCCTATCAGGGTTCTAGCGTCTACACACCCCCTGAAAAGTCCCCAGAATTCCAAATGTTACACACTCACAAAAACTATCTGCAGCTGGCAAAGTCACGCCCCTGCCAGAGCACGAGGCAAATCACAGTCAGCTACTGTGGACAGTCTGAAGCAGCCACATAGCCCACACCTGGGATTAAAAGGAGACCATATTCTTACAATATTTCTGTGTTTATAAAGAAACCAAAATTCTCCTACACATTATAAGCTTCTCCTGAGAGAGCCTGAGAAGGAGACAAACACCAGTACAGATAGCTAAGCAGAGGCCAGTTAGCATGGCTTCTAGTTTCTCTACCACTGAGAGAAGTAAGGGGAAAATTACAAAATGTCAGCTAACAGCCAAGCCACACCCCCAGGACACAGAGTGAGAAGGTAAGCTGGGCACAGCATGCACCCCTAGAGAGCTCCAGCTTGCCAGAGCACAAGGGGGCACCAAAGTAAGGTCCGGCATCTTTAAAAGAAACAAAATCCCGAATTTGCAGGTAGATCTCACATGTAATATACTGACAACGATCATATTTATTTCTTAGATAGGGCAGTCAAGACATATCATTACTTTCACTTTCAGTGAAATTTTGCCCTTAAAATTCTTTTCTGGTTAAGAGACATTTGAGCTTCCCAGCCAGAGCTGCACATATCAAGGGCCCTCAAGACTTCAAGGCCTCATTTACAGTTTGCACAAGAGGTCCAAGGAAAGTCCATTTAAGAGTAGTCTGCAGGGCCAGGGAGGTAAGGAATCTCTGAGGGGTGAGGGGTGCTCCCCACTATTTCTGCCACACCTCCCTTCCCCAAATCCTACCAACAGAAAGTGGGTAAAGCTGAGAGACAACACGCTGGTGCATTCAAAAGCAGATGAAGGAATGTCACACAGAGATGCGCCACACCCACACCCACAGCTCCCTCAACGGTAAAGTTCCCTTACCAAAACACCAAACTGACATTCCTCTTTAAACAACTCTTCAAAATCATATTAAAGACAAGTCCCTGGTCTTCTGGATAAAGTCGTTGCCACACAAGCCAAGGAACTTCGGTTCAATTCCCAGAAGCCACATAATGGTGGAAGGAGAGAACTTACTCCACAAATCCACAAAGTCATCCTCCACAGAAGTGCCAGGACACACACAGTAAGAAACAAAGTAAACTGTGAAGCTGAGTCATTCATTCATGTGAAAGCCGTTTACTCACCTCTTTCCCCATTTTTGAAAGGCCAAACCAGAAGGTCCCCTGTAGTAAATGACTACAACCACAAACAGAAGCTAGACAACACGTACTGAGTAACTCTACCTGAGCTGCAGATGCCCCCCTGGTCCCCTCCAGGGTGTTGCTGCATGACTTGATTTCAAAGATGGCCTCTCCTTGGGGAAGCTCGCTGATGGGTGCAGCTACCGAACCCTCCTCCTGGACAGACGCATGGACAGCCGAACCCTTCCTCTTCGCCGTCTTTTTCTTCGAATTCGGACAGTCACCTTTTGTTTTTCTCTGTCGGAAGTTAGCAAGCTGCGGAAAAATTTAGAGAAGTAGTAGAAACAGAGGTAAACGAGAAAAAAGTAACAAAACCACAAAGTCACCACACTTGTGGGGAGCATGAGGCTCGGGCAAGCTCCGACCCCTCAGCCACACAAGGCTGAGTGACCACTTTCCCAGAAAACACTGCCTTCATCGACATCTATGCCCTTGGCATGAAGCTCAAAACTATACTCAGTCTACAAATGGCTATTAATTATGTCTACAGGCAGACAAAAGAAAACAGTATGTCTGGTTGGAAGATCAGCTGTTCTAAGCCTTGACAGTTTACAGCAGATTTAAAATGCATCCATTTGACACACCGAGAGCTTAATTGGGGCATATTCAAGTCTTAGAACTATTATATGAAGCTAGATCATCTCCTTCTTGCCCCCATTCGTCCCTAATCAAAGAAATACATCGCCCAGCCAAAAGTTCTTAGCCATAGACTCTGAGACAAGGTACAGAAATAGCAGAAACTTAATTAAGCCAGGTCAATCAAGCATCTTCCTTTGCAGAATCTGATGCTCTACTTCTCCTGACACAGCGCAGCAAAGCACTAGGGACCATCCCAGAATGTTGCCTGCCAGTCAGAGGCACAGCTTAGCTTCTTTTCGTCCCTCAGATACAAGACTATTGGACTGCATTCACACACCTCTCGTCATTCTTTCTTTTTTTTAAGATTTATTTACTTTATGTAAATAAATGAGTACACCATTGCTCTCTTCAGACACAGCAGAAGAGGGCATCAGATCCCATTACAGATGGTTGTGAGCCACCATGTGGTTGCTGGGAATTGAACTCAGGACCTCTGGAAGAGCAGTCAGTGCTCTTAACCACTGAGCCATCTCTCCAGCCCAGCACCATCTTCCTCTCATACGCCATTCAAAAATGCCCCAGCGTTGGGGGGAATATCTGTTCCCTCGAATCACAGCCAAGGCCATACAAGCAAATGTGCCCATCGATGAAAACAGAAGCACAGTTTCATTGTCGGGGGAAATGAACAAGGCCACTTCTTATCTGTGTGAAGAGAAGCTTGAAGGGCACTGCCTACAGTACCTACTCTGTTCTAATCTATTGCCTTCCTCCACTGAATGCAACTCTCTGCCACAGAGCCCCCCTTCGGCAGCATGTACTTGGTCTCTGGCCATGGATGTTCAGTGAGTGGCCTCTTGGTTCTTCTCCTTAGCCTCCATCTCCCTTAAGTACATCTACTGGGGTTCACAAACCACCCAAGTGCAGACACCAGTTCCCCTGGTGAAGTAGTAAACTTCACCCTCCCTCATTTCTCAGTGTCTACATGTGTCCAGCTTACGCCCTATCAGAGTGTTAAAGACCACAATGGCTTCTGGCAGGCACCTGTAATCTGACATTGTTATGCTCGCATTTCCACTGCATATATTGTATGTTTTCACTGGGCGGGAGGGGGGGGGGGAAGGGGGGGAGAGCAAGGTGATGGTGGTCGTGGGGTTGTTGACTCAAAAGAATTGCTGCTACTAGGCGTACCACGAAATCAACACAGCCCTTTCGTGGAAGCTATACCTAGCTAGTCCTGAGAGTACAGGGTGGGGAGCCATCCTCTGGTTCCACAGCCATTATTGGGGGCCAGGGATCCACTTCCAAAATGTTCGTGCCTTCTCTTCCTCTGGGTCCCCATCACCTTTTAAATAACTATCTTAAAAGCCATAAATATTCCCAGGGTAGAGTATCAAACAAAGGGAGGTGAAAAGAGGAGCCTCGAAGTATGGCAGTTGCAGGGTCCGGCCAAAGAGCGAACAACAAAACACAACGATAGGACACCGCTCGGGAGCATAGGAAGTTCATGGTTCCCTGGGAAACTAGAGTCTGAAGGCGATCTTTAAAAAGCCTTGGACTGTTTGGTCCCGGGGAAGCGCCTGAGCACCGGAAGCACAACAACTAAGAATGCTAGGTGACCGGGACCCGCCCACGGCGCTCGGGCCCGCCTACGAGGAGTCGTGCGTCTCGGACGCTGATTGGCTACGGCTGTAATAGGGCGGGGCGAGACCGAGGGCGCTGGATTCAAGATGGCGGCGCCTAGGAAGTGAATTCCGCAGAAGCGGCGGGAAGGGCAAGGGTCCGGCAGCTCCCACTGCTCCACCGCCACCGCTTCTGTCAAGCGACGGTGTGAGCACCGGAACCTCCTTAGGATTTCTCCCAACAGCAAGGCGGAGAGAAGGATGCTACCGTCTAACCTTGGCTCTCCCAGCCTCCACCTTCCTGCGCCGCTGCTCCTGCTCGTCTTCCATCTCCACCTGGGCTCTTGGAGAATCGCTCGGAGATGGCAGGACGGCCGCGAAACCGCCTTCGCTCTATTTACACTCCCTCCCTTCTCCCACTCGCCTCCCCACCCCCATACACACAACTGTCAGCGCCGCCCCGCCAATCCGGAGCCCGGTGTGGCCTTGCGCACGCGCGCTCCAGTGACGCTCCAAGGGCGGAGAGCCATCTCTCTTGTCCCCAATTGGTACGCTGACGCTCCCCACCCTCTTCAGCAACACCAATGAGCGAGCCGCGGCGTTCCCGGAGCTCGCGGTCCTTCGTCGACTGTGCGGCGGGAAGGTTTGTGCAAACCGTTTCCCCGCCGCGGTGCTACCTAGCGCCCTCTCCAGGCAGGAGGAGGACTTACACGCGAGCTGCTGTCCACGCCTCCGGTGCGCTCGGTCCACTCTCTCCCGCGGAACTTGCAAAAGTCCTCTGTCGCCTTAGGCCTCATAGTCCCTCATCATTGGTAGGATGCTAGCCTCCTCTTTAGTCCTTCTAGGGAGGATGTTGTGAATTTTTTTTTTTTTTTGGTTCACAAGTGATCCTGTAGGATCACTTGGAGTCTTCCTGCCTCCCTGCTTTGACCACTTCTGCCCCTCCTAACGCTGACCCCTGTCTTCAACCCGGATCCAAAGAACAGAGTATAGCCAGAGTTATTCATTGAATGACACCTAAAACTTAGACCGCTGTCCCCAGTGGGCCCTGGAGTTGCCACCGAGGGCCGTTCTGCAATGTTCCGTTTACATACCCCATGGCTTGCTGCAGGCACAGGGCTGGGAATGAATGCTGGGCTTAGCTCCCCCTCAGAGCAAAAGCGTACTAACTCCTTCCCTTCACTCACAGGAATAACACTTTATCAAAGGTCTTCTCAGGCAGCCTCAGGATAAGCCATGCAGCTTAGTGACTACAACACAAACAAAAACTTCAGGAGGTTTTGGATGCCAGAAAGAAGCATTCCTCCCTGGGCCAGAACACGGTCCTCTTAGGTGAGTGGAGACTTCCTGACTCCCGGATTTAGAATTGGGTGCTTTGTGCAAACGAGAGAGGGCCTTAGGTTCCTTAGATGAAGGGGTCAGAAAGATAACAAGATCAGACATCCATAGAACAATCAGAGCCCAGAGTCATACCTGAGTCTCACAGGTTTTATGTATTTCAATTTTTTATAACTGGCACACGCCCAGCTCGCCTGCGCCATCCTCAGAAAGTCCTTGGCATAGAATTCAAGGGAAACTCTGCAAGTGTAGTTCTTGGATCTTATTTCAATTTACTTTTAGTACTAAAAGCCGTCGAACTAAGGAACACAGATACTCTCACAGTGGACATGGCTCCCTACCCTGTAAACATTTACTGTGCCTAGCAACTGCCTACCAAAGAGGTCAGTATGGAACAGGGACGGGCATTTCACAATAGAGAAGCCGGTTAGCTGCTTCTAGGCCAGGAGGCCAGAGCCAGCATTGCAGGGGTAAGTTGTGTTGATAGCTCCTACCTCCAATACCACGTGATAAGAAAAGCACTAATTCCCAGAAAGCCCCTCAAACCGAGAGAAAACGCCATCGATGTCCCAAATGGGCACAGTGTCCCCTTTCCCTTATTGGCCCTGGTTAGACACCCACTCCCGTGTTTCGCTGTCTCTCCTAGCAGTGCCTTCTGGAAACAAGTAGCCACCATCTCCGGGAGTCTGCTTTTCCCTTCCGTGTCTACATATGTCCCTCTAACTCCCGTTCAATCTGACGCAATTTCCAGGGTTACCTAGGTTCCGGGGGTGCTGATCATACCCTGGTTGTTTCTTAGTTCATAGGGTGATTGACTTACATCCCATCTTATTTAGAACCTCAACTCCCATATATGATCCCCCTTTTTTAAAAAAAAAAAAAAAAATTCTGTGGGGCTGGTGAGATGGCTTAGCGGTTAAGAGCACTGACTGCTCTTCCGGAGGTCCTGAGTTCAATTCCCAGCAACCATATGGTGGCTCACAGCCATCTGTAATAGGATCTGATGCTCTCTTCTGGTGTGTCTGAAGACAGCTACAGTGTGCTCACATACATAAAATAAATAAACCATTAAAAAAAATTTTGTCTGTGCTCTCTATGCCAATGCACCCTCTGGCCCAGGGTCTACTTAGGAGCTGTCCTTGACCTCTCTCTGGTCTAAATTTCTGCCACAAAAAAGTCTCCTGAAACCCTCAGGAAGCACCTGTCTGATGGTCTTCCTGGGTATCCAGCCACACTGCCTTTTTACTTTGAGGGTTCCAATGTCCCAGAGGCAGCAGCAAGTGACCAGAGTGGCATGGCATGGGTCTAGGGGCAATGGCGAGTCTTCCATGACTCTTCTACGCTATTTCCTGGGTAAGTGGCATCTGGAGGAATCTGAAGTGTGTCTCTCTGATCTATGCCTGGCAACACCTGTGAGTCAGTGTTTACAGGTAACCCATTTCAGGACACAGAGCAGAGGAAGGACTCTCAGAGGTATCCTGGCAACCCAGGACCTCCCTTCCTCACAGGTTAGCAACTGTCAGACTCCAGGGCAGGACTCGTACTGTGGTCCAGGGAGGAGCCAGCCAATCTCCCATTTACGAGTCTTGAGGCACCATGAGGGGGCTCTTTGCTGCACTTAACTAAGGGGCAAGGCAGAGTGAGGACTTCAGCCTCCTACTTCTCTGCAGGCCCCTTATTCAGTGGTCATGACGTTGGACTCCTCAATGGCGGATCAGATGACCCAGCTGAGATTACGATTCCTGGAACAGGTAAGACAGAGGCTCTCCACTGCTGTTGCTAATCCATTGCTTCACTCAAATTTCCTGCCTCTGCAAACTGCCAGGAGAAGTTCCTGCTTCCAGAGCAAACCTTTTCCCTGAGTCTGGCTTCCTAACGAACCGCTATGGCTTCTTGTTCGCTGTGTGTGTGTGTGTGTGTGTGTGTGTGTGTGTGTGTGTGCTGCTAGCAGTTTCCAAAGTCAGGAGGCAGGCTGTACCTACCAGCAAGTGTACTTCTAAGGCACAGCCCTACAGAGATCCTGCACCTTCAGGCTCCAGTGTTTAAAGGGATACTCCTTACTGTAGAGACTGAGCCCAACTTCCCAGGGAAAAAGCTGGTCACACTCAGTCTTCTCCATCTTTTCAACCATCGATGAAATGTGGAATAATCTATGACCATCGTGCCTGCTTGTGCACACAACTAAGCATAGGTCCCATGGGCAACGTCTCTGTATGCTCTGCCTGCATTGCTCCTCTGGTTCCTATCACCAACCCTGGAATCCCTAGCTCAGGGCCCCGGTGGCCCTGGATAGGTCCTGAGAGTAGTCTCTACAAGGGTTCCTACTCATATTCAGCAATCTGTCCAGAGTGTCTCCCTCAGAACCTTCAGAGTAACCCTTGGAACCCATGAAAGAACCCTCTTGTGGACCATCAGATCATCTATCTTGGTTCCCATCACTGTGTCCCCATTGGGCCCCAGTAGGGAAACACTTTGCAGCCCATCAGGATACTCAGTGTTATGCATCAGGATGTCCTACCTGTGTCTCAGCAGACCATCACCTTGGGTATCTTCTGGGTATCATCATCCCCTCTGGGCTTAGGATGGAGAGCATGTATTATGTTTGAGAACATTACCAGAAGAATCCTTAACAGAATGGGGACCCTTGCCCCCATCTACTCACTGTTCCAAGTGCTTCTTGCCTTCCATACTTCCTTTTGGGTGCTGACCACTCCCAGAACTCAGCTACATAGGCGGGTGGGCAGCGCAGACTCCACTCACCAACCTGGAGCCAAGTCACCATCACAGCTTCTTCCTCTTAGATGCTGGAGCAGGAACGAGCGAGCATGGACAGAGCAGGTAAGAGCTGAAAGCTGCTTGGATACATCCAGGAAGGGGAATAGACAAGAAGAGGGGCAGGCAGAGTAGGCCCTGGCTATGTTTTCACCTGTAAAACAACACACACACACACACACACACACACACACACACACACATGCCTACGCTCATGCAAACACACACACACACACACACACACACACACACACACACACACACGGGCGCTGCACGGTTAGTCAGCAGACTCCTAGAAGGAATGTATTTTGTAGATTAGAAGATATGGCACAGAGAGGTCAGGTTGTTGAGTGCAGGAACTGTGCCTGTTAATTCAGACTCACGTTGCTTTGGTTGCACCAGAATCTAGATTTATTTACATCTGAGTGAAGATCTAAGGTCAGAGAAGCGTGTCTTATTCTTTAGACCATGAAGCATCCACAGCTATGGGTAACTCTGGGAAACCTGAGGGAAGCTGGCCAAATCTGGGTGCCTCTAATCTAGATTGAATGGCCACAAATGTACCAGAGGGTGTCCCAGGTAAAGCTTCCAGAGAAGCCTGCCCAGGCATCATCAAAATCTCAGCTCCAATAGGATGTCAGGGCAAGAAGATCTCTTCCAGAGCTTTCTCTGGAGTAAGACCCTCTCCTTCCAGTTGGTGAGCATGTCTGGCATTGGAGCCAGGGCTATGGAGGTATGACAGGGCCTGTGGAGGTCTCCTTCTGTATAGATGTGCTGCAGCATCAAGAGAGATCTGTTCTACTGACTTTCAATGCCTTACAGGACCAAGAAAATCCACTAGGCTGACTCTAACCAAGTCTTTCTCTCTCTACCATAGCCCCTGCTCTCCCTGCCCCAACCCTGGCTCCTCCTTCTTTAAGATGGATGTTTATGAGAGATCTGAGCTCAGGAGCTCAAAGGCTCCAGGCTACTCTGAACCCTGGGTGCAGGGAAGTTGGGGAACTCTGTCAGAGCCACTGACCAGGCTTATGGACCTCATTGATGTCTGCTTCTTTATGCAGAACAACAGGAAAAGCCAGACACTGCCCTGCAGAGTGCTTTGAGAAGAAGGAAGGACCTTCTACAGAGGCTCTGGGTAGGCCTGCACCTTCTGCCAAACACAGGGCTAAATCACCATGGGCTCACACAGGCCAGCATACACCAACAAAGGTTCTCTGTATTCACAGGGTCAATTAGCTAATGTCTGCAAATTGAGGATGGGTAACTGAACTGTTGAGCATTTAAGAGACAAATATTTCCACCACATCACTTCCCTGAGGAAATCAAAGTACAACATCAGGCATAGGCAGTATGTAAGCTTAGAGACTGCTTAGGTAGCTAGCAACAGAGAAGGCAATGAGTCAAGGCCCATTTCCCCAGGAAGAGCCCACCTAAGCTAAACTGGACTCCAGCAATAAGTGGCCCTGCCTAGAAGCATCTATGTGGGTGTTATCCCAACACTGCTGTGGGACAGGAGGTTTGCTCTTTCTACAGTGAGGTAGAGGCTGAAATGAATGAAGAACCACTAGATCGTTGGCTGGGAAACACTAAGGACAACCAGAAACTCAACAAGTAATTGGTATATGTCCCGAGAAGAGAATTTCTGAGTATTTACCAAGGAACACTATTGAACTTGGGGTCACAACTGTCCCGCACTACGGTCTCGCCAGCAAGAACGACGCGGCACACATAGGATCCTTCTGCAGTAAAGCTTTAATGCATCTTGAGAGGGAGAGCATAAGCTTGCCACGAGTGGAGACCCAGAACAATAGAACACCCGCCCTTTATATGGGTCACAGCGCTTGCCTGGGACATGGAGCTTCCCCATTGGCTCCCGCACACCAGGCCAGATGCCGCCACGAGAGAGGCTGAGATTCTGAAGTGGAAAATTACCAGGTGCATGCGCACTAGCCTGTTTACAACTTGTCCTCAGCCGAATGTAGGCGCCATCTTGTAATGGCGGATGTGGGTGCTCAGGCGGCTCCCAACACACAACCTGTGCCCCAAGTCCAGTCTGGCCACCCATTCGAAACAAGCTAATTAAAAGTCAAATCAACAGTAGAAAGTAGAAGACAATGGTTTATTGAATGTGGTCATGTTGGGAAGAGAGACAAAGAGATCACTGGTTCCAGGGACTCCACACTGAACATTTGGGTGCCATATTCCCCAGCAGGGGTGAGGTATGGTAAAACCATGCCGGTGAGGGTCTGTTCACCCACAGGTTGACTCAGAGCCCTCTGCTGATGGCTCTCCAGCCAACAGGCTCTCATCCTTTTAGGAGCAGCAGCTGATGGACGAACACTCCCCAGCCCATGCTTGGAGGACACATGGAAGAGCTGAGGTGCCAACTCTGAACCCAGAGGTGCCTTCCATAGAAGTCTTCCCTGCTGCCTCCCCACCTTTGCCCCGAGCCCCAGAGCCACCAAGAATCATCCAGCACCCGGTAGGGGGGACTCTTGAGTAACAGCAACTTGTGGATGGGATCAGTTACTGTAATGCAGTCTGTGCATTACAGAAGGGCACAGTGTCGCCAGCAGGCCATCCAATCAGGGAGACCAGAGGCATTTCTCTCCCCTCCTACTTTCCAGGGAGGCCAAAGACTCCCTTTTCCAGGAGTCCCCAGCAGGATGCCAGTGCTCTGGAGAGGTTCATTCCACTGACAGACAATAGCAACTTCATTGCTGTCCATGATACCTTTGGTCCTCTGGGGGAAAGACATGGAAGCCTGGCTTGGGGATGGTGAACTCTCAGGACAGACTCACATCCTAGTAGACCAACCTAAAAGGTGCATTGGAAGAACTAGGGGAGTTTAGTACCAGTGGTCCCTGAATTCAGAGAAGCATGACCCTTTAATACTTCACAGTGACCAGGGATGTTTAAGACCCTGACTTAGGGATGGAGTTACAACAGCTGAGTATACCATTCTGAGAACTTTACCTGGTGTGGCCTACACACAGCGTCCTGAATCACCAACTGACTTCCTGAGCAAATGATACACATGTTTTAAGTTGTATGTGTTAGTACTGTGTGCATGTCTTAGGGTTTCCATTGCTGTGAACAGACACCATGACCAAGGCAACTCGTAAAAGGACAACATTTAATTGGGGCTGGCTTACAGGTCATTATCATCATGGCAGGAAGCATGGCAGGATCCAGGCAGATGTGGGGCTGAAGGAGCCAGAAGTTCTATCTGTAATGGGATCTGATGCCCTCTTCTGGTGTGTCTGAAGACAGCTACAGTGTACTCATATACAGAAAATAAATCTTTAAAAAAACCCAAACAAACCATGCACCACAACACCTGGCCAGTTTCATGTTGTTAAAGGTTTGCTGAAAAAGTAGGGGAATGATACAACTATAATACAGGAAGATGCACATCTTGATTTTCATGGGATTGTTACTTATAGGGACACATGGTCACATCTGTTGGTGCCTGTTCTTATTTTTTTTTTTTTAAGATTTATTTATTTTTTTATTTATGTAAAAATAAAGACACTGTAGCTGTCTTCAGACACAGCAGAAGAGGGCATCTCCCATTATAGATGGTTGTGAGCCACCATGTGGTTGCTGGGAATTGAACTCAGGACCTCTGAAAGAGCAGTCAGTGCTCTTAACCACTGAGCCATCTCTCCAGGCCACCTGTTCTTATTTTTAACCGCAGAGCAGACACTCAGCTGAGCCCATGTGTCCCATGAGCCCAAACAATTCATTACCTACACTCTATAGAGAAAGTTCCCACGTCTGATCTAGGCCACTGACTCTGTGACTAGAAAGAAACAACAAGGGCCATATATGCCTTGCCATATATGGTAGAGCTGTAGTAAATAGCAATGTTGGTAATGGTGCTACAGCAGCCAAGTCACTGGAAAAGAATTGGGAACACGTGACGTTCTTTCTTTTTTCTTTTCTTTCTTTTTTTTTTTTGGTTTTTTGGTTTTTCGAGACAGGGTTTCTCTGTGTAGCCCTGGCTGTCCTGGAACTCACTCTGTAGACCAGGCTGGTCTCGAACTCAGAAATCCACCTGCCTCTGCTTCTGGAGTGCTGGGATTAAAGGCATGCGCCTCCACTGCCCGGCTCTCCCACTCTACTTCTGTTAAAATGCATTCCAGTTAAAAGACTGAACCCCTTAAATTGTTAAACCTATTAAAGCAAAATTAACCAGGCATTAACTACCTTCCTGAAGGAAGGAAATATGAGAAACATTAAAAATGTCATGTACCTGCTGGATGTGCTGGTATGTACCTACATCCGGTACTCTGAAGTCAGAGGCAGAAGGACCGCCACACGCTCAGGGCCAGTTAGAGCCACACAGGGAGACCTTGTCTCAAAAACATAACAAAACCATGTCCCAGTGATAACTGGATGTAAATATTTTTCTATCCAATCAACTATGCTAACTTACAGCGCTAACCATTAACCTTCTTTTCAGATGGACCATCTTTTTAGATGCAGGGATGGGTAGACAGACAGATAGATGGAGGGGATGTGTAGATGGACAAATGCCCGGGTAGGTGGACAGATGGATGGATGGTTGGTCAAGTGTGCAGGTGGATGGGTGGTGGATAACTGCAAAGACCATGCATTTAGACAGCTTAACCAACCTGCCTCTCTCAGGTCCCCCAGGCTCCTGCCACCATCATTCAGCAGCTACCCCAGCAGCCACTGATAGCACAGATTTCTCCTCCTCAGGCCTTTCCCACTCAGAGATCAGGAAGCATTAAGGAAGGTGTGTATGCGCTCCATATTGATATTGCTTTCGTTTTGTAGAGTTAATCCTGAAAAGGAAAATATTTTCTAAGTAGGTGTCTGTCTTAGGGTTTTACTGCTGTGAACAGACACCATTACCAAGGCAAGTCTTATAAGGGACAACATTTAATTGGGGGCGGGCTTACAGGTTCAGAGGTTCAGTCCATTATCATCAAGGCGGGAACATGGCAGCATCCAGGCAGGCATGGTGCAGGAGGAGCTGAAAGTTCTACATCTTCATCTGAAGGCTGCTACAGGAAGACTGGCTTCCAGGCAGCTAGGATGGGGGTCTTAAAGCCCAGGCCCACAGTGACACAGCTATTCCAACAAGGCCGCACCCCCAAATAGTGCCACTCCCTGGGTCAAGCATATTCAAACCATGACAGTAGGTGTCTTCCTAGTGAGATACAACATAAACATCTCTCCAGCCTAGAGAATTAGTAACAGACAGAAGTAACAGTACCACCAAAGGCCAAGCTTGGTAAGCCAACGAGTTCATTGAGGTTACTTGGTTTTTTAAGGAATGTAAGGAGCAGCTAATGCATTAATAAGTAACCAACTCTCCTTTTAGACATGGTAGAGATGATGCTGATGCAGAATGCACAGATGCACCAGATCCTTATGCAGAACATGATGCTCAAAGCCCTGCCCCCCGGGCCCACAGGCCCGCGTGCTACTACGCTCCAGGTAGTTTTGGGCGCTGAAATTTAGCCAGTGGCTGGGGGAGGGGTTTGCTCCGGAGAACCTGTGCAAGGATGTCTCTGGTTTGTGGTGAAGGCAATGTTCGCCAGTCCTCTGCCTAAGGAACAGGTAATGTGGCTGGGGCCCAGAGAGCTCTAAGTCCAGGTAGGACCCCCAACACATTTTGCTGCCTTTCCTATCACTTTGGGCCCAGGCCCAGGGAAAGGATGTTGATCTGGCTGTGTACTCTGCCAGGACCAACGATGGATGCACCACGGAGTCCTGAGAGCTGAAAAGCAGAAGCCACCCTCGGTTCACCACCACCACCACTATGCACCCACCACCCAGCTGCAGGCTGCCTCCACGGCTGGCGCCCCTTCAGGTTATGCAGGGTGGCCTCCAGTGGTTGCAGCCACTGGGCTCCCACAGGCAGCCAGCTTCTTGCCCACTGTGAGCCACCTGACAGAGCCATTGACCTCCCATCCCAGCTACCCTTAGCACGCAAGAGTGGAGGGAGAAAGCTAGTGTCTTGCAGCAGGTAAGCAGAAAGAGGGGCCTGGTCCCCTCTCTTCACCACATGCCAAAGAGCACATGCATACCCTTCGGTCAGGCCAAAGTGCTGTGGCTAATTTGAAGGAGCCAGAAAAATTTTCAGTCCACCATGGGGTTTCAGGTTGCAGGTGTTGTAAGACTCAAAGTGAGCCTTAGCTACCAGGAGACCCTCAAATGAGACTTGAGAATGGAGTAAAATGCAAGGAGTTTATTGTTCCAGCACGCTGGGGTCGTCCTGCACCCAGAGGAGAGGCAACCCCTTCTCTTTCTTTCATAAGCTTTTCATACAATTTTTGAGGGCAGATTACAGCAATAGCAACTAGGCACGTGATGACTGGTGGACCTGGTGACTTTTGGCTGGATGGGGGGTGAGGGGGGGACTCAGGGACCTTCCCTATCTCCAGGTGGCCAGATAATTGGCTGGGCAGGAAGGGGGAGTCCGGGATTCTAAGGCCTGGTGGGAAGTTCCAAAACGGGGCTCTCTCAGTGTCAGCCCCAGTCACCAGGCCATGTGGATCTCTGTCACCCTCTGGGAAAGTTATGTTAGGTTTTTTGATAGCCCAGCAGGACTGGTCTCATAGGGTGTTCATCCCTGAGAGCTGCACTGAAAAATAAGCACTGTTTTTCCAGGCGTGTGAGACCACTCATGTCATGTATCTCTGTAAGCATCATGGCCTTGTCAATCTCCACTACTCTTCAGGGTCATCTGGGAATGCTAGATGAATAAATGCCTCACCCAGGTGGAATACAAACACTTTATTATGAAAGACTAAAGAAAAAAAAAAGACTCAAGATTGGAATAGATCGTTACAGCTACATACACATTTTGACATTCCTGTGGAAGGCTGTGATAAAACTAACATTGAGGTTGGAGATACAGCTCAGACAGTCTGTTGAACACATGTGAGGTTCTGTGTTATACCCTTGATGGGTGGGCTACACATGCCCACACATGGAGCAAGGGGAAGTCCAATATTGTAGCTGGGGAAGACATGTTGGCCATGCCTAGAATGATCCCTTCATTTTAATGTGAAAGAAGCAAGCTGAAGAATTTGTGATGTGACTTGAGGTAAAACAAAATATACAGGGCCAACAGGATTGTTCAGCAGGCAAAGGTGCTTGCTGTCAAATCTGATAACTGAGGGTTTTATCCTCAGGACACGGGGGCATGGGTGGTGGTGGTGGGTGACCAACTTCTGCAGGTTGACCTCTGGCTTCCACTTTTGCATTGTGGTATGCATGGACCCCAGCCCCTGTGGCTGGTTAAATGTAATCAAAAGTAAAATAAGGAACTGGGCAGTGGTGGTGCACATCTTTAGTCCCAGCACTCCGGAGGCAGAGGCTGGCAGACCTCTAGTTCAAGGCCAGCCTGGTCTACATAGTTAGGTCTAGCCCAGCCAGAGTTACACAGAGAAACCCTGTCTCGAAAAAACCAAAAAACCAAACCAAACCAAACAAACAAAAAACAAAAACAACAAACAAACAAACAAGAAAGGGCTGGAGAGGTGGCTCGGTGGCTAAGAGTTAGGAACAGCACTTGTTGCTCTGCAGAGAACCCAGGTTCAAGTCACAGCACCACATGGCAATCCACAACTATCTGTGACTCCAGTTCCAGGAGAGTCAGTGCTCTCTTCTGACCTCCAAGGGCATCAGACATTCACATGCTACACATAAATAACATACAGGCAAGACACTCATACATACATTTTATAATCCTAAAAATAACAAGACCCAGGTGTGAGGCACACGCACACATGTGGGCACTGGGTGCACATGCTGTTTACAAAGCATTGTTCTCCCCAGGAGGGTTGAATGATCACTTTCTCTGTTCCCTCTCACCCCAGCCCATCAGTAGAGAAGTCATCTATGTGTGCATGCTTCCTGTACTTTTTGGTGTCTCTTTTTGTCGTTTCCTTTTTTGGGTTGATTGTTGCTTGGTTTTTGAGCCCAGGCTGACAAAGGACAGTCCTTGTGTTCTAGCTTACCTGCTGCTAGGATTATTGTAAGATCATGTTCGACTCCTTTTTTGTTTGTTTGAGACAGAGTCTATACAGACCAGGCTGATCTTGAACTCTGAGCTCCACCTGCCTCTGATTTCTGATAGCAGCCGCGACAGGCGTGCCAAACCAAGTCTAGCTACTTTGTTATTTTAGTGGTTTTTGGTTTTTGATTTTTGAGACAGGTCTCTCTGATTTAGTGCTGGTTGTCCCAGAAGTCTCTACTTATTCCTGGCAGGTCTCACACCACTAAGAGATCCATCTGTCTCTGCCTCCTGAGTGCTGGAACAGCCACACCTGGCTTAATGGTTTTTTGTTTTTGTTTTTTTGTTTTTTCAAGACAGGGTTTCTCTGTGTAGCCCTGGCTGTCCTGGAACTCACTCTGTAGACCAGGCTGGCCTCGAACTCAGAAATCCACCAGCCTCTGCCTCCCGAGTGATGGGATTAAAGGAGTGTGCCACCACTGCCCAGCGTGGCTTAATGTTTTATTTTTAAAGATTTATGATTTTTTGTGTGGTATGGGATTGAACCCAGGCTTTCAAGCACAGCAGTCAAGTACTTTTCACTAAGTTAACAGCCTTGGTCCTCCTATCACTTTGAGACTACACCTCACAGAGTTGCTAAGGCTGGCCTCAAAACTCCCAGCTCGTTGGGATCCCTGGAGTGCTCCATGATAAGTTATTTCTCCACTGGTGAGATAAGCCAATTCAAGCCAGATTAAAACATACATAAATGCAGGTTTATTGGGAAACCGCTCTCGGGCAGGCAGGTTCACTGGCCCCAAGGAAAGAGGCCAGGGAAGTTGCTATGGGGAAGGAGAGGGGGGAGGGGGAAGAGAAAGAGCAGGGAGATCAAAATATCTGGGTTATATAGCAAAGAACCTCTGGAGGAAAGGCAGCCCACACCATGGGCTGTAAAGTCCAGGTATGGGAGCGAGGTATGCCAAGTAGGGACTGAGGGATGCTGGAAGAACCTGGAGGCCAGGGTATGCTTTGCTATGCAAAATATGCCCCTTCTGTCCCTTGTCTGGGAGTCTGAAACCAAACACTACATTCCACCTGCCTTTATAGATTTTTTTTTTCCCCAAGAATTAGAGTAAGCTTTCATTTGCTTAAGATTAAGTTTTTCATGTGCTAAGTTCCTCACCAAAAAGGTGGTCCCTATTTTAGAATCCCTGGAATTCTACAGATCAGAGACAGGACAGCTCAGAGTTGCCAGGTAGCCCCATGTGACAGACCTGGCTTCCACGTGGTGAAGACAGTGATGTGATGTCCATGTGGATAAACAAGCCAATGCCACACACTCAAGGGAGCTTCAGGGCGGCACTGACGCTGCTTCCCACAGAACTGTCTTTCAGTGCACCCTGGGGTGTGAGTCCAGAGAAACTTGGGTTTGTTAAAAGCACCAGTTAAAGAGCCTGAACAATTTCCTTTCCTTGTGCTGTTTCTAACATGATTTTCCTCTTATATGATTATTAATCTGATAGAGGGAAGATATTTGACAGATGTTTGTCTCGGATGGCCTGGCAATGCTGGGCTAACAAGGAGGAAGTACGCTAGCACCGGGGAGCACCTTGGCTCTGGGAGCACCACTGGCTTCAGGAAGCTATGGGGGAGTGTGCATGGATCCACTCTCACACAGTCTTCCCAGTCCCTTTCAAGCTTGCTGTTTGAGGCCCATGTGTGGGAGAACAGAGTCTGAGCAGGCTCTAGGCTTAACCCAGTGATTGGGGTAAAAGCATCTCCTAGCCATGCTCCTTAACAGCCGTGATAGGGACTGAGAGCTATTGTGCGCACCTATACCCTGAGAAGATGCACAGTGCGCCCCAGAGATCTTACAGATGGCCCAACTGTGTGAGCAACCAATCCACAGAGTCCAGGTAACTCTCATTAAGACCACGGGCCCTTCCTGGAAGTGAGGGATTGAACCTGGAATAAACACAAACAGGAGGATGGCTGTGCCTCCTGGAACAGGACAGAACCCACCCCTGCAGGCTTTGAGTCCTCATGACAATGTGGCTGGACTGAGCAACAGGCTGGGAACACGGTAGAGCGCTTGCCAATCACAAGAAGGCCCTGGATTCCATCCCCAGCACTGCAAAACCAAACCAAACCAAAAAAACCCACCAAACCAAACCAGAAATACCAAGCAGAGAAAAAGGGGTAAATAAGCAACACAGAAGCCGTCATTTCTCAAGGATGCTCAAAGACGAAGAACCAGTTAGATGGCCGAGAAGAAGGGGACAGGCTGGCATAAGTGTAGATAGGGGTACACCCAGCAGAGGGGTCAGGAAACCCTACCTAGGTTCACAGTCACTGGCTACATGCTGGGAAAACCAGTGATCCAGATTTGCATGGGCATTCAGCATGTCCAGTAGCGCTAGACTTCAGGTCAACCAGAATTCCATGTTCCGGGAGTTGAGTTCCATCTCTGGGACCCACATTATTATTGTTGTTGTTGTTGTTTATAAGACAAAATTTAATGAAAATTGGTCAGTGGGTATTAGCCATATACAACTGTCACAGAAATGTAAACCAGCGGATGGTGAAGAAAATGTTACATATTATCATCATCTGATTCATCTTCTTCCTTCAAAGATTCCTTGGCATATTTCTCTGCTTCCTCCCTTCTGTCTCTGGGAACGATTTCATGTCTTCCTTTAGTGAACCAACCCAGCTGAGCTCGAGTTCAAAAGCTTTATCCTTAACTTCATCATGTGCTATGTGAATTACTTTTGCAACTTCTTTAACTACACCACGGCAAGTCATTTCCTTCATCTGAAGCTTTTCTAGTTCTGTCTTTGCAGCTCGCCTGACTTTGCCAATGGCACAGCCCCAGTAACCATATCAAACACCCAATGGGTCAATCTTACAGCGCTGTGCACCACCATTTGCACTGTAAGACCCCAACATGAAACTGCAGCCAAAAGGTCTAACAGCACTGTAGAGCATAGAAGTGTGTACACACATGTGAGGCCCATCTCCCGCCAGCTGTCCTCTGATCTCCACATGAGTGCAGTGGCAAATGTGCACCCACACATGTACACACGCACCAAATAAAATAAATGTCATCTAAAACAATTAAAAACAGCAACACAGGGGCTGGAGAGATGGCTCAGCAGTTAAGAGCACTGACTGTTCTTCCAGAGGTCCTGAGTTCAATTCCCAGCAACCACATGGTGGCTCACAACCATGTACTTACATATAATAAATAAATAAATCTTTTTTTTTTTTTTTTTTTTTTAAAATCATGCTGAAAGACAAAACAAAAGAAACCAGCAACACAGATGGGGACACACCTGAAACTCTGGCCCCAGGAGACAAGCGGGCTGTCTTATGGTGTCTGCAGCCAAGAAAGGCGAGGGCACAAGGTGGCTCTCGGGAGTGGAGAGAGCAAGGTTGAGGTCACCGAGTTCCTGAGGGTTGGGGTGGGAACCTTGTCCTTTTGGGTTTGCTGGTCTGCAGGTGCTTATCCTCCTAGGAAGAATTGACTTCAGTGTTCTGGCATGTTCCTTCCACTTCAGGGAGACAGGGCATTCCACCAGACTCTACAGTTAGAAACCCCAAGAAGCATAAGGGCGCCCATGTTTCTGGTCACAGACCACCCTATTCTGCTTACAACAGCCCGCACAGCCTTCTAAGCAGAGCAAGGGCCAACGGGTACTTCCTTGGTATTTTCTGGCGCCTGTTTCCACTCACAGAATGAAGCTGTAGTGTGGGCTGATGCAGGACCGGCAGAGATCCACCGTGGAGGGACGGGACTCTGTCCGTCAAGTTCTCCGTCTCAGAGCTTTGAGGCATTAGTAAAGTCCCCTGCTCAGGGGCTGGAGCCTAGCTCCTGTGAGGCGGCTCAATTCCTCCAGCACCAGCTTCTCCTGGTTATACATCTGGAACATAGGAGCAATATGAGGGGACTCTGAGGACCCTTGTCCCGAGCCAGAGTCCCCCAAGGTTCACCTCCTTCGCAAGCCTCCCCAACCCCTGGGCTCCCCACAAGTCTATGAGCAGCACCCGAACAGAGACTCAAAAAGCTGTGGGTGGACAGGAGGTACAAAGGAACAGGACAGCAGGAAGTGGGCTCCCAAAGGATGGGGGGAAGCTGAGGCACACACGGGACCCAGGGAAGTGTGGGGCAGGGAGGGAGAGGGCGTAGACAGGGCTGGGTGGTAGCAGAGCCAGATGGGGACCGACTTTTAGTTGGGAGGGGGTGAGAAGTTCATGCATGGGTGCTGGAGAGATGGCTCAGCAGTTGAGAGCACTCGCTGTCTTACAGATTGCCTGGGTTTGCTTCCCAGCACCCACATCAGGAAGCTCACGACCACACGTAGTTCCAGTTTCAGGGAACCGACTCCCTCCTCTGGTCTCTGCAGATAACCAGCGCGCACACACACAAGCACACGCACACGCAAGCACACCATGCCCATAAACTCATGAAGGCACGCACTCATAAACAGAAAATCTTTAAAAAAAACAAAAAGTTCATTCCTAGCAATAGACTATTACCTACAAACATAACCCGAGCCTATTGGACAACCCGGTGGGCTTTATAAGTGTGGTACCCATTGGCTGTTAGAAGAAATAAACCACTACTTAACATTACTTGTTGCCAATTGATGGGTAAGTTTTTTTGTTGTTGTTGTTTTTTTAGATGTTTTTCTGAACATTAAGTGTCCCTTGACCCCCATCAATAACAACTAGCATTCAGAGAATTTAACTTTTAATCTGTCTGTCCAGGTGCCTTTCAGGAGTGATGTATCATGAGGAGCCAGATCCTTCAAAACGAGACCTCACCTTTCCAGGCAGGATGGATGGAGGCTGTAGTTCCCATCTCTTGTCATGGGGTGTGTGTAGGGGTGCTGGGCAGTAGCCTAGAGCTTAGGGTTGTATGAGGGGGTAGCACACAGTCCCTTGCATGGGTATAGTTCCTACCTTTTGCCACTCGGCCTCGGAGCTGTGGGTGAAGCCCAGCAGGTGACAGAGTCCATGGGTGGCTGTCACCTGTTGGAGTAATTGAGAAGTCAGCTCAGGGGATGATCTACCAGAAAGCTGCCCCTTCAGGGTCACAGAGTACCCTTGTAAGACTGAGCTGTCCTATGCCAGGACACTGGGGCAGGATATACAGTTGCTGCACTGGGCAAGAGCTAAAGCACCTCAGTTCTCTCCTGTCTAGGCAAGTGCTACCAGTGAGCTACATCCCAACCTCCGTGGCTTATCTAAAACTGAACAATCGGGGCTGGAGAGATCGCTCAGCGGTTAAGAGCACTGACTGCTCTTCCAGAGGTCCTGAATTCAATTCCCAGCAACCACATACATGGTGGCTCACAGCCACCTGTAATGGGATCCGATGCCCTCTTCTGGTGCAACAGTGTACTCACATACATAAAATAAATAAATCTTAAAAAACAAAAACAACAACAACAAAGCGGAACAATTCACTCAGTTCACTTTAATTAGTATGGAGCAACACTGTTTGGGGTTGGGCAGAGAGATAGGGAGAGTTGATTGTCCCGGGTGGGGAAGTATTGGGGATCTAATTAGAATTAAGCAGGGATCACTCACGATTGTAGTCTCAGAGATCGAGAAGGTTGCAGTGAAACATGGATTGAATCCAAGAGTTCGAGACCCGGGTGTTGTAGTGAGTCTACATCTTTTCATTTATTTGCTTATTCTTTTAAAATTGTGTGTCTGTGTCTGTGCACACGAGTACAGACATCCTTGAGGCCAGAAGAGGACATCTGATACCTCGGAGCTGGCCACAGGTGTAAACACCTGACATAGGTGCTGGGAAGAGAACTCAGGTTCTCCGGAAGAAGAGTGGCTCCTATTAACCATGGAGCCGTCCCCTTAGCCTGAGCCTACATAGCTTAAAAAAAAAAAAAAAAAAAAAAGTTACGCATCAAGGGAGGCTTAAATACAAGACAAGGAAAGATGGGAGCAGGGCTGACTCTAAGAGAGAAAGAAAGAGCCAAGAATGCAGGTTTAAGCCTGGAAAGTGAAGCCTTGTGATTGTGGCATAAAACGAGGCCAGGGCATCTGTGCAGAGTGGGCGTAGTGATCAGGGAGAGACAGGATAGGATTCGAGGTGGCTGGAGGCAGAGGCTGGATGGGGAGAATCAGTGTCGCCTGCTTCTAACTGCAGACAGGCTTGGGCTGGAGCCCACACAAGAGGGGCAGAAAGAGTCCAGAGGAGGTGACTGAAGATCTACAGCAGGTCTGAAGAGGCCACAGCTAATGAAGAGCCTGCATGCTGTCTAGCTTTGGCCAACAAGAACACTAAGATTTTTAAAGAGGACTACTGTGAACCAAGCTAAAGTTATCTCGAGCAATCTTTAGCCCTTTTTAATAACCATTTACTACCAAGCTTGGTATCTGCCCTAATATCCTCATGTTGAGCAGATTTCCTCTTGGAAAGAATAGTTAGTCCGACACACTTCTAGCCTCTGCCATCTCTAAAGTCAGGGACACTCAGCAGTCATGTGGGGAACCTACCACCTCCTGGTATCCTGTCTGCCTGATGTCTGCACTGAAGTCACCAGTGACTGCACTGATTTGTATCTTTGTTTGCTCCAGGACTATGAAAGTTCACATAACCCCTTCCATGTTTTTTGTTTTGTTTTGTTTTTGTTTTTTCAAGACAGAGTTTCTCTGTGTAGCCCTGGCTGTCCTGGAACTCACTCTGTAGACCAGACTGGCCTCAAACTCAGAATCCACCTGCCTCTGCCTCCCAAGTGCTGAGATTAAAGACGTGTGCCACCACTGCCCGGCTCCCCTTCCATGTTTTAACATGTCATTCCCAGTAACCTAAATCTGTTCTTTGGCCTCAGTAGCCACCCATATTTGGCTCAGAATAAACTAATTTCTTGTTTCCTTTAAGGCAGAGCTGTTATTTTATGTGTGGATGCTCATGTGTACACAGGAGTCTCCTCCTCAACCTTCTCTACGGTTGAGGTTTGTTCGTGAGTGTATCCGGCTTTGCAGCCCACTTACCGTCAGAACATCATAGTAGTCCTCACTTTCTTTGCAATGCCGGAAGATATACTCCACTCCTAGGAAAACATCTCCCAAATTATAATCATCCGGTGAGTGTGGCTGAGGAAATTCTCCTGCTTTCAGGTTCTGAAAAGGAGAAATCAAACTCAGAGGCCTTGGCGAACAGTAGCCGGATTACAAGGACTCGGCTGACTTGTTTAGCAAAGGATACAGGACTCCTGCTCACAGGATGCTCAACCTGCATAATGGAGGCTCAGGACCATCAAAGAGACAGAGGGGGTGGAAGGTATAGTTATCACACACAGTGGCCCTCACGTGCTGTGATTTCAACAAATTACCTTTATCTTCACTTCCCTCCTTTCCGATATCGTTGAATCGGTATTTGGACACAATCACACTCTTTCCCACTTGTCTGCCTGCCATTGTTTTCTGTTAAGCAATAAGGGGAACACTTGGACCCATTCTTACACTGTACCTTCTTCGCCGTTTGGATTTATTTCAGGAGGTGTGACACCAGTGGATTATGGCATACACACGTTTCATGTCTTCTGACGTGCTGTTTACGATCAAAATTCATTCCCCAAGAGGATTATTCCCATCTACGCTGCTAACAATGGGTGAAGTTATTTAGACAATGGCTTGCCTCGTAGCTATCGAAAGGGAATTTGTTGAAAATGCTTACCAGTTTTTACATTTCTGTCCAAGCACTCACTACTGAGCTACATTTAAAACTGCAGAGCCTTATTTAAATTCCCTGAGGGCACTGAGTTAGTGGGGGTGCTCCCTGCATAGAGGAATTGTGATGTTTATTGATACACATACTTAATGACTTAATGGGTATAGGTCACATTGCTTCACTTTTGTTTTTTATTTGCTTGTTTTTTAGATAGAGGCTTTTTATTTACTTATTTATTTTTTTGATCAAGTTTCTCTGTGTAGCCCTGGCTGTCCTGTAAATCACTCTGTAGACCAGGGTGGCCTTGAACTCAGAGATCTGCCTGCCTTTGCCTCCCAAGCACTAGGGCTAAAGGCATGTGCCACCACAGCCACCCAGCTAAGAAGGGGCTTCTTATGTGGTTCTTGTCTAGCCTTGAACTAACCAGGCCGACCAAGAACTCACAAAGATATGATTGCCTCTGCTTCCTGAATAGATGGGATTAAAGGCATGCAGTTACCAGTCTAGACTTTCATGCATTTTTGGAAAATTTCAAAATCAAAGATAACCATATCTGTAATATAATTAACAGGAACTACTCTGGAAGGAAGGTAGCCTGTACGAGAAGAACATATTTTTTTACCTCATGAAACGGGAAAGAAAGGACATCTGTTGGGACGTTTTTTTTCCTGTAGATCCTATTAATGTTCTGAATATTCTTGTTGTCAACACAGATGATCCCCAGGTCAAATTTCTTCACTCCTAAGATACTCCTGACTAAATCCATCTTCCTGCGAAGTGGCACTCTTCTGATAGGGACCACCAGCTGCAGATTTTTAATCACCAGACTCATTTCAGGAAGAACACCCAGCCCTTTAAAAACTGGTTGGAAGGGACCTGTGGTTAAAGTTCGAGAAAAGACCCATAAGTACTAGAGAGTGATAAATTATGTAAAAATACACACGCGCTCACAATAAAACAACTTTATTTGGTGGAAATTCTAAAAGAAATTACATTTACCATAGGAAACTAATAAACAGGGTAGACTGGGCATAATGTGCAGAATAAGGTAGGTGGTTTAGGGCGGTTGCAATGGTGTAGGACCAGGTGAGGGTGAGTGTGGGTGAGAAAATGGGGTCGCTATGAGTTCAGAGTCTCTCGGGCACTCGGGTGGGAGGATCCACGCGCGAACTAGGCGCGTTCACGCCGCACAAGGGGGAATCGCCGTGCACTTACCGATGCAAACCGTGAAGAACGCCGGGAGTCCGGAAGCTTAACAGCAGCACACCCCAGAGAGCGGAAGCCGGATGCGGAGGACCGGAAGTTGGTCCTACGAATTTGAGGTCCGTAGCACACATCTAAGAGCCCGCCCCAGCAGCCGGTGTGCTGTGGTGCGGTGGGCCCGGTAGCGGGCTGATGCGGCCTGTGAGCGAGCAGAAGCGCTTGCGACAGTGGCGATATATGGCGGACCGGCTCCTTCCGCGGCCTCCGCTGTTCTCTGTGTTCTTGCCTTGTTACTGAAGGCCTGCGTTCACCATCTTCGCTCGAAGGCGTCTGTTAGTCTAGCGGCCGGTTTCCTGAGTGTTGCGAGCGTCGGAAAAAAAGCTGTTAGTTCTAGACCAGGGCATCTCAAGTTCGAGTTACTGGGAGAAAAATGAGATGGTAAGAAATCAAAGCAGTAACATTTTAACCTACATTGTAATTCTTTGGCCTTGGAGATCGCAAGAATACTGTAAGTGATGTTTTCCCGTCTTATTACTGAGATTCCCCCGGCCCCCGAGAAGTTACCAATTGAATAAAACGGTTTGCATTTTTATTTTAATCTTAACGGATCAGGTTTCACCTAAACCTTTATAGAACACACCTGTGATCCCAGCAGGAGGGAGGCCGAGGCAGGAGAAAGGAAAGGTTGTGCTTGACTGTAGTAAGTTTGAGGCAAGCCTGGGCTAAGTTGAGACCTTGTCTTTAAAGAAAAGAAAAAGAGCCGGGCAGTAGTAGCGCACGCCTTTAATCCCAGCACTTGGGAGGCAGAGACAGGCGGATTTCTGAGTTCGAGGCCAGCCTGGTCTACAGAGTGAGTTCCAGGATAGCCAGGGCTACACAGAGAAACCCTGTCTCGGAAAACAAAAGACAAACAACAACAAACCAAAAACAAACCTTTAAACCTCCTGTGTCCAAAACCTGTTGGTTCTGTGAGTGGTCGGTAGCCCATTGTGCCCTTGCTTTTTAAATAATTGTCTTTATAGTATCTGTGATTTAAGGGTTGCAGGGAAATATGCTGTGATGCTCTAAACTTTTGTTTTTCAGGTTATCCTGGGGATGAAGGAGAGCTTCCCCAAGCAACAGATAGTTTAAGGAAGAGGGCTACTTGCGTATAGACCATATTTATCGCCTTCAAATAACTGGGTCAAAGATGAACCCGGTGAACCCCTTTAGTGGGCAGCCGCCCAGTGCCTTTGCAGTGTCTTCGAGCACAACGGGAACATACCAGACTAAGTCACCATTTCGATTTGGCCAGCCTTCCCTTTTTGGACAGACGAACCCAGCCAGCAAGAGCCTAGGATTTTCACAGGTACCGAGTTTTGCAACACCCTCTGGAGGAAGTCATTCTTCCTCTTTGCCAGTATTTGGACTCACACAAACCTCAAGTTCTGGACTCTTCTCTGGTCTGGAATCCACACCTTCTTTTGCAGCTACTTCAAGTTCATCCGTGCCTGGAAATTCAGCATTCAGCTTTAAGCCAACCTCTGCTGTTGAGGTTTTCCCAAGTGGCTCTACTTTTGGACCAGAAACGGGAGAAGTAGCAAGTTCTGGTTTTAGGAAACCAGAATTCAAGTTTAAACCTCTGGAAAATGCAGTCTTCAAACCAATCCTGGGGGCTGAGTCAGAGCCAGAGAAAACCCAGAGCCAAATCGCTTCTGGATTTTTCACATTTTCCCACCCTGTTAATAGCCTGACCCCTTTTTCTTTCCCACAGGTGACAAATAGTTCAGCGACTAGTTCAAATTTTATCTTTTCGAAACCTGTTACTAGTAATGCATCTACCTTTGCCCCTGCTTTGTCTAACCAAAATGTAGAGGAAGAGAAGAGGGGACCTAAGTCAGTGTTTGGAAGCTCCAACAGTAGCTTCAGTGCTTTCCCCATAGCATCACCAGGATCTTTGGGGGAGCCCTTCCCTGCCAACAAAACAAGCCTCCGTCAAGGATGCGAGGAAGCCATCTCCCAGGTGGAGCCACTTTCTACCCCCATGAAGGGGTTAAAAAGGAAAGAGGACCAGGATCGCTCCCCAAGGAGACACTGCCACGAGACAGCAGAAGACTCGGACCCCCTGTCCCGGGGTGACCATCCCCCAGATAAACGGCCCGTCCGCCTGAATAGACCCCGTGGAGGCACTTTGTTTGGTCGGACCATACAGGAGGTCTTCAAGAGCAATAAAGAAGCAGGTCGCCTGGGTAGCAAGGAATCCAAACAGGAGAATAGCTTCTCAGAGTCTGGGGGGAGTGACCGCATGGTGGTCCCAGGAGGGAGTCAGTCCACCCTGGTACCTTCCCGGCTTCCAGCTGTGAATAAAGAGGAGGAAACAGAAGGTGTGTTCTAGAAGTGTGTGGCACAGTGTGCCTGTCTAAAGTGTGTGGCACAGTGTGC
>JADRCH010000082.1:9793210-9818368 GCA_019843965.1 Rhynchomys soricoides
AAGTGTGTGGCACAGTGTGCCTGTCTAAAGTGTGTGGCACAGTGTGCCTGGCTAAAGTGTGGCACAGTGTGCCTGGCTAAAGTGTGTGGTACAGTGTGCCTGGCTAAAGTGTGTGGTACAGTGTGCCTGGCTAAAGTGTGTGGTACAGTGTGCCTGGCTAAAGTGTGTGGCACAGTGTGCCTGGCTAAAGTGTGTGGCACAGTGTGCCTTGCTGCCGAACTCCTGTATGGTTCCTCGTGGTTGTCTGATTTAAGTCCCATGATCTTTGCTTTTTATCCTGTAGTGGCTCCCATTGCTTGGAAGTGTTGTGTCTGATGGATTTATGTGTCTGCTTTCTGAATTCCAGATTCTCTCAGGGGAACGTCTGTGCGCCAAAGTAAGAGAAGTGAGAGCACAGACAGTCTTGGGGGCGTGTCTTCTTTAGAGCTCACAGCCATCCAGTGCAAGAACATCCCTGACTACCTCAACGACAGAGCCATCCTGGAGAAACACTTCAGCAAAATCGCTAAAGTACAGCGGATCTTCACCAGGCGCAGCAAGAAGCTCGCCGTGATTCATTTTTTCGATCACGTGAGTACCCCCAACTTACCTCCTATTACTTTTCCTGTATTGCAGAAGATCAAAACCAGGGCTTTGAGCATGGTATACAAGCACTTTAGCACTGAGCCTATGTTCTGAGTCCTGAACTTGGTCGCTTGAAAAAAAAAAACCATTTTTAATTGTTTTTATTTTTTGTGTATCAGTGTTTTGCCTGCTTGTCTGTCTGTACCATGTGCATACCTGATGCCCATCGAGGCTGGAAGAGGGCATCAGAACCCCTAGAACTGGAGTCATGGTTGTAAGCACCATGTGGGTGCTGGGAATCAAATCCAGCCCTCCCTCTGGAAGAGCAGCCAGTGCTCCTAACTGCTGGCTTTCTCTCTAGCTCCAACCTTGTCACTTGCAAACTTTTCCCTTTTCATCCATAAGTTGTTTGTTTGTTAGACTGTAGGGACAGCACTCAAGTAGCTTTTCTTTTCTCTTTAAATAGTTCATTCTAGGTTTAGAATTATTTATGTATGTAAACATTTGTGTGTATGTGTGTGTGGGGGTGTACTGGCTGGTTCTGTGTCAACTTGACACAAGCTGAAGTTATCACAGAGAGAGGAGCTTCCCTTGAGAAAAATGCCTCCATAAGATCAGCTGTAAGGCATTTTCTCAATTAGTGATCAAGGGCAGAGGGTCCCTTGTGGGTGGTACCATCTGTGGACTGGTAGTCTTGGGTTCTATAAGAGAGCAGACTGAGCAAGCCAGGGGAAGCAAGCCAGTAAGGAACATCCCTCCATGGCCTCTGCATCAGCTCCTGCTTCCTGCCCTATGTGAGTTCCAGTCCTGACTTCCTTTAGTGATGAACAGCAACATGGAAGTGTAAGCTGGGTAAACCCTTTCCTCCCCAACTTGCTTCCTGGTCATGATGTTTGTACAGGAATAGAACTCCTGACTAAGATGGGGTATGGATCATGCTAGAGCAGGAGTCATGGAAGAGGAGGACAAGATCTTCGGGAGGGGTGATAAAGAGGGTAATGGGCATGTGATGTGGAAACAGAAGGGAGGCTGGGGTGTAGGTAAATAGCCAGCAGGTGCCCGGGGCATGATGGAAGGGGAGGGACTGCGTTAGAGAAAGGTCTGATGATGCATAGGTGTGTGTGGAATGCCCTGTGCAACCCATTCCTAGGCATGCTTGATCTGATGATGCATAGGTGTGTGTGGAATGCCGTGTGGAACCCATTCCTAGGCATGCTTGCTGAAATGATTTTTTTAAGAATCTCTTCTTCGACACTTTGTACTGGTCAAATAGAAATATTTAAGGGGTAACTTCAGCAAGTGTTATAGCTATCTGATGAATCTCAGTGTGATGGCCTTGGGAAATGCAAAGGAATGGTGCTCTTTGCTCAGAGTGAAGCTAACATATCTTCAAGGGAGAACATTGAGGTATTTGAATTTTATGGTTACATTAGAGAGGTGAGTCCTGTATATTTTAGAAGACTAGTTTTTATTTATTTATTTTCTGTGAATTTAGTCAGGAGCTATCAACTTATTTCTAGTTGAGGGTGACAGCAGTAAGGTTTTCAAAACCTACTGAAAACAAGTGACATTCAACATGTGATTTAAGAGATTAGGTTGTGTGCTATTTTGACTGAAGTCAACTTTCCTTTGTCATTTCAAAGGAGAAGAAATGAATGGCCTATAAAACTGTAAGAGGTTTTTTTTTTTTTTTTTTGGTTTTTCGAGACAGGGTTTCTCTGTGTAGCCCTGGCTGTCCTGGAACTCACTCTGTAGACCAGGCTGGCCTCGAACTCAGAAATCCGCCTGCCTCTGCCTCCCCAGTGCTGGGATTAAAGGCGTGTGCCACAACCACCTGGCTTGCATAGTACTTTTTAAAGCTTGAATTTTCTGCTTTTGCTTTTGTTTATTTGGCTAAGTTCACGATTACTCTATAAACATTCAAACAATACAGAGGGAAAAAAAAGTTTATTCCCTAGAAAAAGCTGTTGGGTTTGTAGCATTGGCTACATGATTTCACCTTGTGTAACTTCATATCTGTATTAGTTTTCTAAGTGTTCATACAGAAAGATGAAATTACATGAGAACTTAACAAGGAGAAAGCATATTCTCATAACTATTTTATTTATTTATTTGTGTGTGTGTGTGTGTGTGTGTGTGTGTGTGGAGTAGGGGTAGAGGCATATGCCTGGAGGTCAGAGGACAGCTTTGTGGAGTGAGTTCTCTCCTACCTTTTTGTGGGATCCGGATATTAACTTTGGGTCAGGTGCTTTACTTGCTGGCACAGCTCGCTGCCCCTCCTTGCTTTTTTGCCCCTTCATGTGTGGAAAGGTCGTACATCGCCCATGCTCTGTCCTACTGCCTCCCAGGTCCTGGGAGAGTAGACATGTGCCACCATCCCAGCTTACAACTTTTACTCTTATTTACTGGGTTGTTTCTAGAGATAGGGTCTTGCTGGGAACTGCAGGGCCCTTGCATCAGCCTGTGGAGGAGTTCAGGACCAGAGGCTTTGCATCCAACTAATTGTTGCTGTTTTCTGCAATGAATAGAAAGTCTGTGACTGTTAATACCTCATAGTGTTTTCTTCTGCCTTGTTTACTTGCTTACTCAGCTTCCTCTGCCTTTTGGGGGTGGGGGTGGAGGTGGGGGTGGGGGCTAGGTTTAGGGATTGAGCTGTGGACCTGGAGCATGCTCCCAAGTGTCAGCTTCCCAAGTGCTTGGGTTGTATGCGCATATGCCACCATACCTCTTGGGCTGTATGCACATATGCCACTGTACCTTGCTTCTTCATGTATTTTTGGGATAGTTTTTGTCCTTAGTACAGATCTTGGAGAAAGTTTTTGTGCCAGGGTGTATTCAGTTTGAGGGATTTTATTGTTTATTTCTTCATATAAATTAAAGATGAGTGGCTTTATATTCATAATTATGTGCATTTCAGTCACTTTTTTTGACACAAGTTCTCTAGCCTAAGCTGGTCTAGAACTTTAAAATGTTTTGAATAAGTTATTATTTCTGTATAAGTATTTTTCCTATGTGTATGTCTGTGTACTACCTGCATGCTTGGGGCCTGTGGAGGACAGAAGGGGATGTTGAGTCCTAGAGCTGGGGTTACAGGCAGCTGTGAACAACAGTGTAGATGCTGGGAACTAAATCTGGGTCCTATGGAAAAGCTGCCAGTGCTCATAACTGTCGAGTCATCTCGCCAGACCCTGGCCTAGAACCTTTGGCTTTTTCCTGACTGGTCTGATTAAAGGTCTGCACAACCATGCCTGGTGACCTAACATCATCTCTTTCCAGAATGTTCTCATCATCCCAAGCAGACATTATGTAATCACTAAGTAGTGTCTCTCCTCCTCTCTCTGACCAGCCTTTGGTTACCTCTATTTTTCTACCATTATGAATTTGCCTAGTCTAGGTACTTCATGTATGTGGAATCACACTTTGTTACTATACTCTTGTGTTGTTGCAATAGGCCATTGTGAATGGCTGGTGTATTGGTATCTGTTTGCAGCACTGACTGCTGTAATTGTGTGGGGGATGGGTGGGGGTATGTTCTTGGCCATAGAGTTCTTCTATCTTACAATCCACATTTTAAAAAGTGTTATATATGGGGCTAGAGAAATGGCTCAATAGTTCAGAGCACTTGCTACTTTTATATTGGGCTGAGGTTCAGTTCCCAGCACCCAGATGGTCACTCACCACCATCTGTAACTCCCGTTCCAGTGGATCAGGTATTACATATGAACTGTGCCCCTACGTACATGAGTGCATAAAATAAAAATAAGTGAAATCTAAAATGGTGTGTGTGTGTCTGTGTGTGTATTTTAGTGATTGTTGTATGGGGACAGTCTCATGTAGTCCAGGCTGGCTTCAAAATTGCTGCGTTGCTGAGGGTGACCTTAAGCCCCCCTTTATTCTTCTTAAAGACAGGGCCTCTATGTAGTCCTGGCTGTCTTGGAATTTTCTGTGTACTTAAAACTTTCCGGGCTGGCCTCACACTCACAGACATCCACCTGCCTCTGTCTCTTGAGTGCTGGGATGAAAGGCATTGAGCCGCCACACTGTTGTGGATTTAGTTACACCATGGCTATCCCTTCTGCTTCTGCTTCTGCCGCTGCTGCTGCCTCCTCCTCCTCCTCCTCCTCCTCCTCCTCCTCCTCCTCCTTCTCCTCCTCCTTCTTTCTTCTTCTCCTTCTTCTTCTAAGTTTTGTGTGTATGTGTCTGTGGGAGTATGCGTGAAGGGAAGGTGTTGGATCTCTTGGAGCTGGAATTCCAGGTGGTTGTCAGCCATCTGGTAATGGTGCTGGGACCCAACTTGGGTTCTCCAGAAGAGCAGAGCAGCATGGACTCTTTATTACTGAGTCATCTCTCTAGTCCCTAAGATTTATATGTTTATATTATTCTGTGTGTGCGCATGCAGGGGTAGGGGCATTAGGGTGCGTGGTGAGTGCACCTGGAGATCAGAGAACAACTTTTGGAGGTCCATTCTTTCCACTCTGTAGGTCAGGTCTTGTGTCACAGTGCCAGGTTCCAGCTCAGCCGTCTTGCTGGCCATCGTTTTATTTTTGAGTGGCCTGTTCCGTTTCCAGCACTTTGGTTACATTGTCGCTGGTCTCTCTGTGTCCTCATGCTCTGTGTTGTGAACTGTGTTTCAGGCATCTGCAGCTCTGGCTAGGAAGAAGGGGAAAGGTCTGCATAAGGACATGGCTATCTTTTGGCACAAGAAGAAAATAAGTGAGTTTTTCACGATTGTGTTCATAGTCTGATGCTCTGTGCAGGGCCTCTGACATGCAAGCCTGGGTTCTTTCCCTGAGGCCAGCAGAGCGGCTAGCTCCAGCTGCATCCCGGATCTGATAGCTGTTTCTTTGAGTTTTCCAAACCTTGTTCTGATGCTGTGTCTCCAGGTCCCAGCAAGAAACCCTTTCCCCTAAAGGAGAAGAAGCTTGGTGACGGTGAAGCCAGCCAAGGCATAGAGGACTCTCCCTTTCAGCACTCGCCTCTCAGCAAGCCCATCTTGAGGCCTGCAGCCGGCAGCCTCATGAACAAAAGGTGGGACTCATCTTCATAGTAGCTGTTCATGGAGAAGAAGCAGGGGAGAGCGTTGATGTCTGTCTGCCGTGGGGCAGGCATGTGAAGAGCTGCTTTTGAATCCCCACTCTCACAGTGGGTAGTTCTCAGCTTGTCTGCGCACTTGCTAGCATTAGGGGTGACTTGGCTTTATTCTGAGGTTCCCCAGGTCCTGGGTGTTTGAAAAAGCCCTCTTTGATGCAGGACTAACTTCAAACAGATTTTTTTCTTTTAGGGAAAGCCTTATCACAAAGCTGCAATTTCTGCTCTAGTCCTTTATTTTTAAAAACTGTAGTTGGGTGGTGGTGCTGTACACCTTTAATCCCAGCAGAGGCAGGTGGATGTCAGAGTTTCAGGCCAGCCTGGTTTGCAGAGAGGGGTCCTAGACAGCCAGGACTATACAAAGAAACCCTGTCTCAAAAAAAAAAAAAAAAAAAAAAACCAACAGACAAAAAAAACAAAGCATTTCTCCTTTTTATTTTGTGTGTGTGAGTGTGTCTGCACGTGCATATATATACCACTTAGCACAGCAGAGATTCTGTCTGTCCAGGTCTGCCCACTCCATGGGGAGCATGAAATGTGGTGCCCTATGTGAGCTGGTTCTCTTCTACATATATCTCCTAACTTGTCTCTCTCAGCCCCGCACCCCTGGCATGTAAGTGCACACGTGTTCAACTGAACCTGGTTGTGGTGGGTGCTTGGAGGTTGAGTCAGGAAGATCCGAAGTCCATGACCTGCCTGGGCTACATGAGACACTGTCTCAAAAACAAACAAACAAAACTAACTGGCTATAAAAATTGTACATCCCTAATCAGTTCTGGCACTTTCTGCAGAGCTTCGGGGAGCCCCAGCTTATCTCAGTAAAGCAGATGTCTTTGTCTCTGGTGCGCTGGCACATGGTATAAGCTTGGATGCTTCTCAGTTAGCGTAGCCTTTTCGTTTGTCCAGAGAACTCTTTCCCAGAAGCCCATCCCTAGCCTTTCACACAGGCCTGCTGTGACAAGTCTCTTCACCCTTTTTGTCTTTCGGCCGGTACCTCGTTTTTCTCACTTTCTAGTTCGTCCCCCACAGCCCAGCTGCTGGCCTGCTTGTGCTCCTTCTCTGTCTACCTTTCTTATTTTTATGTGTTTGAAGTTGGCCTGCATGCATGTTTGTTCATGATGTTCATGTCTGGTACCTGCACAGGTCTGAAGGGAGCATCAAATTCCGCAGATCCATGGCTGCTGCCTGGAACTTGCTGCTGAAGGAGCACGTGGGGATGAGCCCATTTATAGCCACTTAGTTCTTAGTAGTCCCTTGGCCAGACTCACCCTGCCTCTCACCCAGCCTTTAGTAACCAGAATAAACTGCATTAATTAACTGTGGACAGGATCACAGAGCACACTGGGTCAGAGCCATTTCTTAGAGCACGAGGCTGTGCTGTCATCTAAAGGACAGTGTCTGAAGCAGCAAGATAATTGCCTTCTCGTTTCAACACACAAAGCAATGCTTGATCTACCAAACTGCGTCACCCATGTGCTTAAAACTATATAGTCTACAAAATAGCCTTCTTGGGCTTGTTATTTATAGTATTTTTTCGTGTGTGTGTGTGTGTGTGCGTGTGTAATAGGTGCCCTTATGTGTGGGTGCTTGTGCATGTGGAGGCCAGAAGTCAACATCAGGTACTTTCCTGCTAATCGTGGAGCTCACGGATAGAGCGAGAACAGCAGGAGGAATGGCATATCTGCGAGAACAGCAGGAGGAATGGCATATCTGCGTGTCCCCAGTGCCAGGCTCACAGGGACCTGCTGATACATGTGCCATTCAGTTTCCCTTTTTTGTTTGTTTTTCTTTTTTTGGTTTTTCAAGACAGGGTTTCTCTGTGTAGCCCTGGCTGTCCTGGAACTCACTCTATAGACCAGGCTGGCCTCGAACTCAGAAATCCGCCTGCCTCTGCCTCCCAAGTGCTGGGATTAAAGGCGTGAGCCACCACTGCCTGGCTCGTTTTCCCTTTTTAAAAGTTTTTACTGTAGCTATTTTATGAATTTAAAATATAATTACATCACATGTATTATATACGGTTATTATTGCTGTGATGAAACACTATGACCAAAGCTGGGGAAGAAAGAGTTTATTTGGCTTTTACTTCCAGATCATTATTCATCACTGAGGGAAGTCAGGACAGGAACTCACACGGGGCAGGAACCTGGAGGCAGGAGCTGATGCAGAGGCCATGGGGGGTGTGTGGGGGGCTGCTGCTTACTGGCTTGCTCAGCTTACTTTCTTAGGTAACCTAGGACCACCAGCCCAGGGGTGGCATACCCCACAATGGGCTGGGCCCCCTCCATCAATCACAAACTAAGAAAATGCCCTGCAGGCTTGCTGCAGCCTGATCTTATGGAGGCATTTACTTGAGGTTCCCTCCTCTCACACTAGCAGCACACAGTGCTTCCCTCTTCCTTTCCTCTCTTTAGCCCTTTATGGCTTGCTTCAAATTCATGGCCTCTTTTTCTTCAATTGTTGAGATGTATGTGTGTGTGTGTGTACTTATGTATATATTTATACATTGAGATATAAACCTAAACATACAATCTACACAATCAAAAAACAACATCCCCCCCCCCCAAATCCTTAGAACTAAACTCACTATGTAGTATGGTACCAAACTCAAAATCCGCCCATCCCTGCCTCTCCAGTGCTGGGATTAGTAAAGTCATGTGGCACAACACCTGGCTGGCTTCTTTGATTGTAATGCTGTGTTTCTTAGCGTTAGAGGACCAAAATGTCGCGATAGCTTAAGACATGGAAGTGATGCAAAGGCCCCAAATGTGTTGTTTTCTCCGTAGCTCGCCAGTGAAGAAGCCAAGTCTTCTGAAGATCCACCAGTTTGAGGCAGATCCTTTTGACTCTGGATCTGAGGGCTCCGAGGGCCTTGGTTCTTGCGTGTCATCTCTTAGCACCCTGATAGGGACTGTGGCTGACACATCTGAGGAAAAATACCGCCTTCTGGACCAGAGAGACCGCATCATGCGGCAAGGTAGGATACACAGAGACAGACGTTCCTGATTCCCTGGCAGGGTCGTGTTGAGGCAGTTTCTGGGGAGCCACAGGGGATCTGCTACCACTGAGTCTTGGGGTTTCTGACACACTGTGCCTGGTCTTCTGGAGATGTGAGCTCTGTGTACTAATGTGTGATGACTACGTATGTCTTATGTGTGTATGGGAGGATGCAGGGGAATTGCACTGATGATTGGTAGAGAGGAACAGGTGTCTGAAAGGCAGAAGTGAGAGGGGATGCTCTGTTTCAGGCATTGTTTCCCTTTGGCGTTTAAACTGTGAATGCAGTGCTCTCAAAGAATGTTATAATAACATTACAAATACACTACCCCACATGAAAACCCGTGGACTCTTTACAATTTTTTAAAGTTTATTTATTTATTTATTTGGTTTTTTGAGACAGGGTTTCCCTGTGTAGCCCTGGCTGTCCTGGAACTCACTCTGTAGACCAGGCTGGCGTCGAACTCAGAAATCTGCCTGTCTCTGCCTCCCAAGTGCTGAGATTAAAGGCGTGCGCCACCACTGCCCGGCATAAAATTCATTTTTATTTCACTTGCATTGGTATTTTGCCTGTATGTCTGTCTGTCAGATCCTCTGGAACTGGAGTGACAGACAGTTGTGAGACACCATATGTGCTGGAAATCGAACATGGGTCTTTGGAGGAGCAGCTTGGACTCTTAACCTCTAAGCCACCTCTCCAGCCCCTTCTAGTTTTTCTTAATTTTCAGCTGTGTGAAATTTTACAGCTATTAAGCCCATGCTAGCTTTGAACTTATAATTCTCTCTCAACCTCCTGGGATTGTACATATCTATCACACCTGGCAGGATTTGCTGTTTAAAAGCTGTGAATTATTGTAACAATCACAGAGCTTTTTTAACATGGCAATGAAAACTGCCTCTATAATTTAGACGTGGTGGTTTATACATTTCCAAGAAATCTATTGTCTTGGGGTTTCTATTGCTGCCATGAAACACCATGACCAAAAACCAAGTTGGGGAGGAAAGGGTTTATTCGGCTTATATTACCAGATCATAGTCCACCATCGAAGAAGTTAGGGCAGGAACTCAGACAGGTCTGGATCCGGAAGCAGGAGCTGATGTAGAGGCCATGGAGAAATGGTGCTTATTGGATTGCTCCCATTGGCTTGCTCATTGTGCTTATAGAAGCCAGGACCACCAGCCTAGGGATGGTACCCCCCCCACACACACACAGTGGGCTGGGCCCTTCCTTATCAGTCCCTAATTAAGAAGATGTACTAACCGTATAAGGCCCACAGCTGGGTCTTATGGAGCCATTTTATTGATTGAGTTTTCCTCTTCTCAGAGGACTGTAGTTTGTGTCAAGTTGACATAAGAATATCCAGTATACATATTACAAGGAAAACCTGGCTCAGTCACACATACCTACAATCCCAGAATCTGGCACAATTGTAGCCTAGCGCTCTGGGAGCGGACGCAGGATCGTCTGCTGTACACAGTTCCAAGATAACCTGAGCTATGTAGTGGTACTCTGTCGAAAAAGCAAAACCAAAAAATTTAAATAAGCTTAAAGTAAGGCTTAAAGTTTCTAAAAGTATAACTAAAACATGCTGTGAGCTGTTTTCACTTAAAACCTTCCATTTGTGAGTAAAAAGAACGGTCTACTTAGATAACTGGTATGCTCGGTGATGGTACTTACCCAGGTAACTTCATTATGCAGTTCTGAATACTGAAACCGAATCCCAGGTACTGGGATATTTGGAGCCCTCCCTACCCCCAAGGGTTTCTCGGGGTAGCCTTGGCTGTTGTAGAACTTGGACCAGCCTGGCCTCACAGAGACCTGTGCCTCCCAAGTGCTGAGATTAACGGTGTGTGACGCTGGTGTCCAGCTTGCAGATTTATTAGGCTCCTGCATTATTATTGTTTTCTCACTGTGGTCATAATGAGAATTACGGAATGCTGGCAGAGCGCTTTAAGCGAAAATGATATCATGCTCCGTCTGTTTTTAACATTTTTAAATTTCCTTTTATTTTATGTGTATGAGTGTTTTCTCTACGTTTATGTCTTTGTACCACTTGTATGCCTGATGCCAAAGAAGGCCATATCCCCTAGAACTGGAGTCATACACAGTTGTGAACTCCCATATGGGAACTGGGAATTAAACCTCTAGAAGGGAATTAGGTCCTCTAGAAGAACAGCTAATGTTCTTAATCGTTGAGCTATTGCTCTAGTTCCTGTCTTCCATCTTGAGTCTGTAGTAAGTATGTTTGATTATTGGAGAGGGGTGTAGCCTTGGCTAGGGGCTTTTGTGAGCCAAGATACCCATTGCCTGGCAGGATAGACTGCAAGGCCTATCTCAGAGGTCCAAAGTTGAAGAAACATTTCTTTTTGGGCGTGACTGTTTAGGGGGCAGTGCATAGATGGGACAGGATTTTATAATATATTCTAGACTAGCCTGAACTCATTATGTGGCCCAGACTATGCACAAATTTAGGATCCCCTAGCCTCAGCCTCCTGAGTGCTGGGATTACAAACAGTTTTGTTTTCCTGTTTTCTGAAAGTACACTTCGTGAGTTCTTAGTGCTCCTGTGGTGCACGCACCCTTACCTTTGGTGTCATGCAGCTCGGGTGAAGAGGACGGATCTGGAGAAAGCAAAGGCGTTTGTTGGGACGTGCCCTGACATGTGTCCTGAGAAGGAACGGTACTTACGGGAGACCCGGAGCCAGCTGAGCGTGTTTGAAGTTGTCCCAGGGACTGACCAGGTAGAACTCTGTGTGTCCCAATGACCTCTGCTTTTTTTTTTCCTGTTGTTTTGATTTTGATTTTTAAAACTGTATTTATTTACTTTGTAAGTGCAAATGTGTGTGTGCGTGTGCATGTGTGCCACAATGTGTGTAAGGGTAACTTACAAGAGTTGCTTCTCTCCTTCCACTGTTCTGAAGATTGGACTCAGGGTCACAAGGCCTGGTGTCAAGTGCCCTCACCCATCATCACACTGAGCTATCTCGATAGGCCCCTATTGTTTTGTCTGTTTCTGGTTTTGGATTTTTGAGACAGGGTCCCTCTATATAGCCCTGGCTTGCCTAGAACTCACTCTGACCAGGCTGGCCTCATACTCTGCCACTTCTGCTTCTGACTGCTGGGTTTGAAGGTGTGTGCCGCCGCTGCCACCACTACCTAGCACCGTTTTTGTTTTTGAATTTTGTTTGTTTTTTCTAGATCCTAACTATTAAATGAGTGTGTCAAAGGGCTTGGCCTCCCCTGCACTTGATTTAGTACGTGTTCTGAGTTGTTTGCCAAGAATTTGCACCATTCTGCGTTCTTGTGCTCTTCAGTTTGCTTGACCCAGGGTCCCCAGCCCTGCAACATGTGTAACCTTAGATGCTCAGAGCAGCCAGCAGATAACCAGGGCCCACATCTCTATAGGTACACACTTCTGTTATCTTCTGGGTCTGTGCATCTGCAGCTTTCTTCTGCAAGTGGTAGGTGGAGCTACAGTCTCTTTGTGGGAAGTTTGTGCCTGCTCCATCAGGCCTTGGCCCACAGTGCTCTGCCCTGACCCTTTCTGGTCCTCTCTCCCCATCTCTGGTTTATTTATGGTGTGTTGGTTTAACTTGACATTTGAACACAGCTGAGATCTTTCCTGGTGCTTGAAGCCCATTTACCTGTTACAGCTGTGCTGTGGGCAGGCTGATGTGTCTTCGCTTACATTCTTGTTCCTATGACGCCCTCTTATGCCTTGTCATATCTGCCTGACTCAAGTTTCTTAGCTTATATTGTCCTTGAAATGTCTCAAGTTTAATGGGACATTTTCATTTAGGAATTACATTCTTAAGCATTGATCTCACGTGGATGTATGTTTTAGGATTTTACTTCTGTAAACAGGCACCATCACCAAGGCAACTTTTATAAATGACAATATTTAATTGGGGCTGGCTTACAGGCTCAGAGGTTTAGTCCGTTATCATCATGGCAGGAACATGGCAGTGTCCAGGCAGGTGTGGTGCAGCAGGAGCTGAGATTCTCCATCTTGAGAGTTCTATCTTTTTTTTTTTTTTTTTTGATGACACACATGCTAGGTCATCATTACAGACGGTTGTGAGCCACCATGTGGTTGCTAGGAATTGAACTCAGGACCTCTGGAAGTGCAGTCAGTGCTCTTAACCACTGAGCTATCTCCCCAGCCCGAGAGTTCTATCTTGATCAGAGGGCAGCCAGGAGAAGACGCCCTCTGTAGGCAGCTAGGAGGAGGCCCTCTTCCATATTGGGCGGAGCCTGAGCACAGGAGGCCTCAAAGCTCACCCGAGCAGTGACTAGCTCCTCCATCAAGGGCATGCCTCCAATAAGGCCACACCTCCTAATAGTGCCACTGCCTATGGCCAAGCATTCAAACCTCCACAATGAGTATGTGATTTCCTCCTGCATTTTAAGGTCCAAAAAACTGCCCTGGAGTAGTTAGTTTGTACTTTTTGCCCCCAGGTGGACCATGCAGCAGCTGTGAAGGAGTACAGTCGATCTTCTGCCGACCAGGAGGAGCCCCTGCCACATGAGCTGAGGCCCTCAGCAGTTCTCAGCAGGACCATGGACTACCTGGTGACCCAGATCATGGATCACAAGGAAGGCAGCCTTCGGGACTGGTATGACTTCGTGTGGAACCGCACACGGGGTATACGGAAGGTATCTGCTCCCCCAGTCAGATGACTAGGAAATGCGTGTTTATTCACAAAGTGAAATTCCAACTTTTCGTTTTATGCAGATATTTTTATCTGAAACAAAAATATGATTTTATTTGAGCCATTATAAAACTGCTTTGATTGTTTCATTAGGTTAGTTTCAAGTTGAAAATGTAATTCAACTCATAAGCATAATTTTTTTTCTCAAGTTGACTCTTCATGGGTCTTGTGTGTTTGTGGCTTCTGTGTGTAGTCAGTGCATGTGTGTGTATGTAATTCTCCCTCTAACCTTGGACAGGACATCACACAGCAGCACCTCTGTGACCCCCTGACCGTGTCTCTGATTGAGAAATGTACCCGATTTCACATCCACTGTGCCCACTTTATGTGTGAGGAGCCCATGTCCTCCTTTGATGCCAAGATCAACAATGAGAACATGACCAAGTGTCTACAGAGTCTGAAGGAGATGTACCAGGACCTAAGGAACAAGGGTGTTTTTTGTGCCAGCGAAGCAGAGTTCCAGGGCTACAATGTCCTGCTCAATCTCAACAAAGGAGACATTTTGAGGTATGCGTTCGGACTCAGAGGTTGGGCTTTGGTGTATAGAAGTCTCATGGTGCAGTTGGCAACCTGAGTCAGGGGTAAACACTGGGAACAAATACTGAGACCGCGCGCCGTGTAATCCTTCACATTCATTCCTGAGAGGGATCCTGTCAGTGAGGCAGGTGGAAACTGGGGCCGTAAGCTGGGAAGTCCTGGTAGAGTTGTTAGCAGTTCAGCTTTCAGAACGTTCTGTCAGTGGCATATACTAGAAGGAAGGGTAGAATGAAGTCAGAGTAGATTGGTTACCGGGGTGAATGGATTGAAATGCTGGTTTAACATTTCAGTAGACTATCAATGAGAACCTAGCGTGGAAAGCGATGCAGGAAGATAGAGGCCAAGCATCCTCTGTGGACATTTGTGGGTGCATATAAATACAAGCAAGTTATATTTTCTGTTAGGCTGTCTTGCTAAATAGCTGTCAATCAGTTGGCATTACTTTGAAATAATTTTTTGATGACTGATGGCTAAATTATTTCTTAAACTTGTTTATCATCCTTTTAAATTGTCATTAATTTGTTTATTAATTTTGTTTTTTTTTTTTTTTTTTTTTGAGACAGGATTTCTCTGTGTAGCCTTAGCAGTCCTTGAACTCATTCTGTAGCTCAGGCTGGAATTAAAGGCTCATGCCACCATGCCCAGCTGTTTATCATCTTTTTAAGATTTTTATTTAGTATCATTTGTGTATAGTTTGTGTCTGTGTGTAAGCCTATGCATGCGAATGCAGGATCCTGTCAAGGCTGGAAAAGGGTGTCGATATCCTGGAGCTGAAGTTGCAGGCAGGTGTGAGCCAGCTGACACGGGTGCTAGCAACCTAACATGAGTTCTTTGCACGAGAAGCAAGTGCTTTTAACGTTTGAACCGTCCTTCCAGCCCCACGGCTTATTATCTTTTAATGTTTGAGCCATCCTTCCAGCCCCACGGCTTATTATCTTTTTAAAGAAATGATTTTAAAACCACACATATAATCCTATTACAAGTTCAAAGCCATCTTTGTCTACATAGTGAACTTGAATCTCATGTAGGATACAGAAGATTCTGTCTCAAGTGAATGGATGGATGGACGGTGGGTGGATGGATGGAATGGATGGGGGATGGATGGATGAATGGTGGATGGTAGATGGTGGGTGGTGGATAGATGGATGGGTGGTGGGTGGATGGTGGGTGGATGAAGACCGTAGTGTACCAGCTGAGTGTGAGAGTGGCAGCTCTGATTATGGAACTTAGACTTCAGTGGTTTGTGTCACGGTTCAGACTTGCTGTCACAGTATTGCTAATTATTTATTATTATTTATCAGATTGATTAAGATCACCAGCCTGACCTTTTGCCTTGCTAACTTTTAGGGAAGTGCAGCAGTTCCACCCGGATGTTAGGAACTCCCCAGAGGTGAACTTCGCAGTCCAGGCTTTTGCTGCGTTGAACAGCAATAATTTTGTGAGATTTTTCAAAATGGTCCAGTCAGCTTCTTACCTGAGTGCGTGCCTGTTACACTGTTACTTTAGTCAGGTGAGTAGAGTCGCTGCTTGCCAGGTAAGAACAGGAGCAATAGCTACTGTAGTAGCTACAGTGTTGAAGCTATAGTGTTGAAGTGCTTCTCTGTCCTGCACTCTGCCCAGTAGGCAGCCAGCTGTGAACTCATGGGACCATCACAGCCCAGCAGGGTGTTTCTGCTTTAACCTTGTATGATGGGATGCCATGGGTCTCCACCAGGAGAGGCCACGCAGTGCACACGCAGTTCCTTGGCTCACAGAAATCTTTGGAATGACAGGTTGAATTCATGAAAACAAACCCCAAACCACAAATCTTGTATTGTACAAAATCCTTAACTTTGAAATCATTAGTATTAATAAACGTTTTGAGAGAACTGTAGCATAGAAAGACTCTGGGAAAACAGTTTTTGGGAGTGAGGCTGCTGGTGAGAGTGAGTACCTGAGTTGTGTTTTCCTGCTCTGCCCTGCTGTGGCTTGGGGTTGCAGAGGCCTTCAGAAGACCTCTTGCTCCTCTGTAGTGAGAAATGAGCAGCAGCAGCAGCAGCAGCAGCAGCAGCAGCAGCAGCAGCAGCAGCACTCTTCCTTCCCCAGCGCATGCCCTTCCCGTGAGTGGACATGCTGCCTCAGTTCCACAGGCCTGGGCGGTTGGCCTCTGCTAACAGGAGAGACTGTCTGGAAGTTATTGCAGCCTGCGGCTCTGCACTTCTGGTGTCTTCTCTCTGATCACACCACGTCCTGTAGACGCTGAATATTAGCACAGCCATATTCTAGGCAAAGAATTTATTTTCAGAAGTTGTATTTCGCTTTTTTTTTTTTCTTTGATTTTTTGAGGCAGGGTTTCTCTGTGTAGCCCTGGCTGTCCTGGAACTCACTCTGTAGACCAGGCTGGCCTTGAACTCAGAAATCCACCTGCCTCTGCCTCCCCAGTGCTGGGATTAAAGGCGTGTGCCACCACTGCCGGGCACCTAATTTTTCTTATAAGTAAAACTCTCATACCATCTTTTTCGTTGGGACAGTTTTCACAGTATTCTTTCCTGAGTGTCTTGAGTGTCTGTAAGCCCAGGTTCTTAATGGGTTGATTGCTTGCACAGGAACTGAGCTGTAGCAGGAGCTCATGATTGTGTGGCTGTCTATCTATGGTTGTTCTCTGAGCTTGTATTGGCACGGCTTCTTTCAGATCCGTAAAGATGCCCTCCGGGCACTCAATGTTGCATACACTGTAAGCACACAGCGCTCCACCGTCTTCCCCCTGGATGGTGTTGTCCGCATGCTGCTGTTCAGAGATTGTGAAGAGGCAACAGCCTTCCTCAGTTACCATGGCCTCACTGTAGCTGATGGGTAAGAGCTGACACTGTACCTGTGGATGGCCCATTTCCCTGCCTCCCCCTTTCCGTTTTACTTTTCTGATAAAGGTCTGCTTGCTGGGCTTTTCTGTGTACTGCTTTCCTGCTGTGAGACTAGGGTATTCCCAATGAAAATCTGGGGCCAGACCAAGTGAATTTTTTTGTTTGAGATAGAGTCTCACTGTGTAGTCCTGGCTGGCCTGGACCTTGTATGTAGACCAGGCTGGCCTCACTCAGACTCACAGAGTGCTGCTTGTGCCTCCTAACTGGTGGAATTAAAGGTGTGCACACCAGGGATTTGAGAATAAAAAACTAGACCAAGAGGGCTGGAGAGATGGCTCAGCAGTTAAGAGCACCGACTGCTCTTCCAGAGGTCCTGAGTTCAAATCCCAGCAACCACATGGTGGCTTAACAACCATCTGTAATGGGATCCCATTCCCTAGTATGGTGTGTCTGGAAACAGCTACAGTGTATTCATATACATAAAAACAAACAAACAAAACAGACCAAGTTCTTTCTTATTCCCAAGTCACTGTTTTTCATCAGTTACCAGAGAACCTAAAGATAAACACTTTTCTATTTTGTTCATTGAAGATTGCCTTTGTTCACCTATGTTTGGCGCCTGCACACCTGATAGAAATGCTGAGGAAACCATAGACTATGTCAAGGCGTTCTGTCCCTGTACTCAGGGTGAGACTGGCAATGCTCACACTTTGTTGTCCCAACAAATGGCACCACTATAGTTGGCATCCTGTGTCTGTGTTTCCTCAGCCCACCACATCTTTCCCTCTAGCTCTATCCTCAGGGAAGTGCCATGGCTTTGAATGAGTGGGCCACCATCATTGAAAGAGGAGCACAGTGCTTTGTGTCATTGCATGCATGGCTGGATTCCCCATGGCTGAAGCTTTCTCAGCTCATACCTGTCCAGTCTTACTTTGATCAGGGGATCCAGTAGTTGGATGTGAGGAGGCATAGCTGTCTTCTTCCCCTGTTGACTCCTGTCTGTATTCTTTGTGGTCTGGGTAGCTGTGTTGAGCTGAATCGGTCGGCATTCTTGGAACCTGAGGGATTATGCAAGGCCAGGAAGTCAGTGTTTATTGGCCGGAAGCTGACGGTGTCAGTTGGAGAAGTTGTGAATGGAGGGCCACTGCCTCCCGTTCCTCGCCACACACCTGTGTGCAGCTTTAACTCCCAGAATAAGTACGTGGGAGAGAGCCTGGCTACAGAGCTGCCTATCAACACTCAGAGATCTGAAGGAGACACAGCCGGTGAGTCAAGTTATCATACGTTTTCCCTCTTGAAAGGCTCCCTGTCACCTGAAGATTCTGTCGTGGCCAGATGCTTAAATATCTTTTACTTTGCCTGGATTTGGAGTTTTGAGGCCCTTGTTAGGGCTTGTGATGCTAGGATGCAGTTTCCACACAAAGCATCTGTCATCCTGTGCCATGCCCCTTTAGATGGTTGTCAGGAGGGCCATCTGCTCCTCATGCCACGGATAGCTCTGTGTTCTTTGTAGAGGCTGTAGTTTTGTGCTCTGCTAACAAGTGTCTTCAGCGCCTGTGTGTTTCTTTCTAGGTGGTGGGAAAGGGGAGGAGTATGAGGCGGAGGCAGACGTGCCGCCATTGGCGGTCCTGCCACAGCTTCCTGTGCCCTCAGCCACCCCAGTGCTTCACATCCAGCCATTGACCCCAGCTGTGGCGCCGAGCCTTTTCCAGGCCTCCACGCAGCCTGAGGTGCTGCTTCCAAAGCCTGCGCCTGTGTACTCTGATTCGGTAGGGCTCTCGCATGTTAAAGCTCCATGAATTCTGTGAATGTTCTGTGTAAGGGCACTGTGTAGCTTGGTCTCGTTAGGTAGGAGCCGGAGTCAGGGGTGAGGGAGAGAGGATGGATCTACTCAGGGTCATAGCCTCAGGTGGCTGGGGTAGGGCCATTGCCTTTGGGGTACCTACAGGGGCCCATCTTCATCAGAGCAGTCAGAGCTACGCTTGAATGGTTCCTCCCATAATACCAAGCTGAAGCCAGCAGATGGACTTTAGGGTCTGTGGGTCACAACACTGCTGTGTACCTGTAGACAGAGGGTGGCTTTTGTTTGAGCAAATCTTGTTTGTTGTAAGAGTGAGGGCTTGATTTGTCTTGCTGGCTTCTCGGGCAGATGCTGGACACTGTCCCTACTGGAGGGCCAGAGGGTCTAGAGGAAAAGCCTAACGGTCACAGGGATTGAGGATTTCCATGTGCACACGAGATGATGGATAAGGTGCTGTTGGGGCCACCTACAGACCAGTCTTCAGCAGGCTTGCCGGAACCCTCATGGAAGGCACCTTGCTGTTCTTTAGAGGTTGTCCCGAAGAACTGCAGACCCTGCACTAAGATCCCTGTGCTTTGCTGGGAACCACAAATGTCCACTAAGAAGTCTTCCCCCAAGATGTCGGCCTTGGCAGACTACCTGGTGTGACCCCATGCTGGTCTCTCCTTAGGACCTGGTACAGGTGGTGGACGAGCTCATCCAGGAGGCTCTGCAAGTAGACTGTGAGGAAGTCAGCTCTGCTGGGGCAGCCTACGTAGCCGCAGCTCTGGGGTGAGTGGCAGCTAACGTGCAACCTTTCTTGCTTGGCTGATGTTTGCTTTCTGGGCATAAGCATGTCCTTCCTTTAAGGCTGTTCTTTCTATCAGCAAGTCCCAATTCTGTGTGGTTAAGGTCCACAGTGACAATTTCAGGGGCTTTGCAACTCTCTAAGGCCTAAATGTTTCCTCTGGTCTCTAGGGAGGTGCAGTTTCTCCTGTTTCTGACCTTTAGTTCTTATTAGTATGTAATTTCCATTTGTGATTCCTTTTTAAATGTTTCAAATTTTATTTTATTGTTTATGTATTTAAGGGTTTTGCTTGCAGGGGTGTGTGTTCTCCATGCATACCCGGTACCTGCAGAGGGCAGAAGAAGGCATCAGCTCCCCTGGAGCTGGAGTTACAGATGGTTGTGAGGTATTCTGTGGGTAGTGAGAATCGAACTCAGGTCCTCTGGAAAATTCAGTGCTCCTGACTGCTGAGCCATCTCTCAGCCCTAGCCTTTTATTCTTTAAGTTTTGGTAGTGGGAAGTTGCTTTTGAAACAGGGTCACTGTGTAGACCACGCTGGCCTCCAGCTCACTGAGATCGGCCTGCTTCTGCTCCCCTTAGTGCTGGGACTAAAGCTATACGTCACCATGCCCAGCCTGTAGCCTTGAACTCCTGATCCGCTGCCCCTAGCCTCCTGAGCACCAGGATTGCTGGTGTGCACTGCCACGTCCTTATGTCCGTCCTGGTTCTTCTGTCCCCCATTCTTTGTGACGGAGTGGTATCTCACTAAAGATGACATATTTTTCTGTAATGGCTGATGGTGTTGCTCTTTTTTCTTTACTCATTCATGCACTTCTCCTGGGACTGTGAATTAGTTGTTTGCCTTCAGCTTGAGCTGTTTGTGGTTGACTTGTAGGAGCTTCCTTTTATTCTGGATGTTAATCTCAGACACAACATGTGCTTGTATTTTCTCTCATTCTCTGGGTTGTCTTTTTGTCCTCTTCTGTCTCAGCTTCTACTTCCCAAGAGCAGAGATAAGAGGCAGGTAGCTGTCCTGACTGACGCAGCACTGAGGTGTGAGCCCAGGCCTTTGGGCCTGGTAGACAAGCACTCTACCAGCTGAGCCACCGGCCTGGCCCTGGCTTCTCTTCTCACCTCTTGCAATGTCTCTCCTGCATAGAACAGTCAAACCTTTATGTAGTCTGCCCTTTCTACTGTTTCTTTTGTCACCTGTGCTTTTAGGGTCTTACCTAAGAAATTACTGCCAAATCCAATGTCATGAAAATATTCGTGTTTTCTTCTACAAGTTTTATAGCTTAAGGGTTTTCTTTGTTTTCTCTTTCTTCGTTTGTTTGGACTGCATCTTGAGTTAGAGCCATGTTTTGCCTGAACTTAGTATGTAGACCAGACTGTCCTGAAGATGTTCAAATGACCAACAGGGCCTGGAGTTTTAGCTCAAATTATTTTTGTCCTTAGTTTAACATATTAGGGATTCTCTCTCATTCCTGAATCTAAGCAATATACCTTATAAAACTAGTTTATCATTTCATTTAAGATTATTTACGATAAGAGATATAATAAACCCACTCATATATTTTTTTACTTGGTTTTTAAACTTGATTACTCTTTGAACCCCATTGTAAATGATATCTTTTGAGTTATATAATTTCAAAAGTCACAGAATCATATGTGTGGTGTGTGTGTGTGTGTATACACGTGTGTATATACTACTCTGGATGTGTATAGTATTAAGACAATCACAGCTTTGTGAGGTAGTAAGTAGACTTGTATTTCTTTATTGTAGATGCTGCTTTTTAAAAGAACTCTAATTTATTTATTATTATTCGGGTTACCATACTAGCACAGTATGACAAGCTTTACTGCTGAGCCATCTTGTCCGCCTGTGATTGGTTTTCATGTGTTGAGCTCTCTGCGTTCCAGAGACAAATCTCACGTGGCAAGGGTGGACGGTGACGCTCTGTTCTCTGGGTTTGAATGCCGCGTGCTTTGTTTTGTTAAGCGTTTCCAATGCTGCGGTGGAGGATCTGATAACAGCTGCGACCACAGGCATTTTGAGGCACGTTGCAGCTGAAGAAGTATCCATGGAAAGGCAGAGACTAGAGGAAGAAAAGCGGCGGGCTGAAGAGGAAAGGTATGTTTTGTTCCTATAGATGGACATGGAGGTCGCTTTGCGACGGCCCTGACCTCTGACCTCTGATACTTTTTCTGTCATCTGACCCTGTTGGGCCATTCACCACCCTCATGATTTGACTAAGGGAGGTGTGTGTGTGTGTGTGTGTATCTCTGTGTGTGTGTATCTCTGTTTATCTCTGTGTGTATCTGTGTGTGTATCTGTGTGTGTGTATCTGTGTGTGTATCTGTGTGTGTGTATCTGTGTGTGTGTGTATCTGTGTGTGTGTATCTCTGTGTGTGTGTGTGTATTTGTGTGTGTATCTGTGTGTGTGTGTATCTGTGTGTGTGTGTATCTCTGTGTGTGTATCTGAGTGTGTGTATCTGTGTGTGTGTGTGTATCTGTGTGTGTGTATCTCTGTGTGTGTGTGTGTGTGTTGGGGGCTGGATGGCATATTGATGTGTGTGCAGATCCCTGTGGAAGCCAGAGGTGGGTGTTAGGTCCCTGGAGCAAGTTACAGGCAATTGTGAGCAGTGCTGTGTGGGTGCTGGGACCCGAACCTGCAAGAACACTGCATTCTTAACCTCTAAGCCATTCTCCAGCCCACATGTATTTTTACTTTCTTAAGTATTATCTTTGTGCTTTTTTTCCATTTACCCTTAGGTTGAAGCAAGAGAGAGAACTGATGTTGACTCAGCTGAGCGAGGGCCTGGCTGCAGAGCTGACAGAGCTTATGGTGACAGAGTGTGTGTGGGAAACCTGCTCTCAGGAGTTAAAGTGAGTGAAGTAGTGTGTCCCGAATGCCAGGAGGATGCTAGGGGGATGGAGGGACTGTGGCTGAGCTGGCTGTAATATATGTATGTATATCAGGGTCTCTCTTTATAGCCTCAGACACACAGAGCTCCGTCTGCCTGGCTTCCCAAGGGCTGCCATTAAAGGCTTTTAGACAGCCAAAGGTAGTGTGCTGTTCTAGTAGGGGGGCCTTCTGTGTCAGTCTCCTTATCAGGAGGCATGAGGTGTGCTGTTGGCAGGTTTAGTAGAGAACCTTTCTATAGCAGGCCACGTGGCATTAGTCAGGGAGCCTTTCTAAAACTTGCTGTGTGAAGCTTCCTCGGCCTTTCACCTGAGAGCACTAACCATTTTGCAGTTGAGCTTCAGGAAAGAACGCATGCCAGTTGTGAAGGAAAGTGTGTCCTTGTGCTTATGATCCGCTGAGAGCATGAAGCTGGTGGAGCACAGCGTACGCCACAGCTCCCAGCACACAGGCACTGTGCTTTCTGTCCATGGTGCTTTGTAGTCCTGTCTCTTTAGTTGCTGTAAGGAAGAGATCTCACAAAGTGATGGCAAATGTCTGTGCTTTGAGGCAGGTCACACTTTATATCCCAGAATGGCCTAGCACTTACCACGTAGCTCATGTTGGTCTTGAACTTGGGTTATTCTCCTATGTCAGCCTCCCATGCTCTAGATTAATTTAGTATATTGGGTGTTTTCTGAGACAAGGTCTCACTATGAAGTCCTGGCTGACCTTGAACTCACTTTGTAGACCTGGGTGGTCTCAAACTCGGAAAGCCACTTACCTGCTTCTGCCTCCCAGTGCTGTAATTAAAGGTGTGTGCTACCATGCCAAGCCAATGAGCTTATTTTTGTTTTTTTAAAGGAGAGAGAAGTTTATGCCCTTCTCTTTTTAAAGATTTATTTATTCATTTTATGTACATGAGTACACTGTAGCTGTCTTCAGACACACCAGAAGAGGGTATCAGCTCTCACTACAGATGGTTGTGAGCTAGGAATTGAACTCCGGACCTCTGGAAGAATAGTCAGTGCTTTTAACCACTGAGCCATCTCTCCAGCCCCATGAATTCATTTTTAATCCCAAATAAAAACCCAGGGCTTGATGACTTGTGAGGTAAGTGCCTACAGCTCTGGGTATCTTAGTGTTTGGCTCAGTTGGGAAGATGTCTGGCACCTTTAAAGATGAGTTACTGGGAATGAATCTTCTCTGTTTATGGTTACTTCCATTTTAACTTGGAAGTTTTTCTGCTGCCTTGTTTAATAGAATTCTTTTATTTAAAAGTTTCTTTTCTGGGGTCAGAGAGATGACTCAGTGGTTAAGAGTACTTGCTATTCTTGGTGCACTGGCGCCTTTTCCCCACCGAACAGAATAATGTTTCTGTGTGTAGGCTTTGGGTGTGGGCTCTTGTTTTGTTAGGCTCAACTGCTGTGCTCAAGTGGTCCTCTCACCTCAGGTTCCTGGGTGTTAGGAACCTTTGTGTAGGCTACCATACCTTCGTGAGTTAAAGCTTTAATTTTGGATTGCTCCAGTGGCCCGTTTGGACTTGATCTTGCACCCCATATGACATTGTTTTCTCTTATCTTCCCAGGTGTTCTGCTTTAAAGTAAAAATAAAAGTCTTGAGCTTTCTCTAATAGTGGAAATATATATGTTATTCTATTTCCACATGAAATCAGACTCCAGCTTCTTCTAGGGTGGGTGTAGCAGTCAAAACCAGGGCCTTACACATGCTAGGCAATTACTGTCGTAATTTGGTTTTCATTGCTATGATAGACCATGACTAAAAGCAGCTTGAACAGGAGAGGGTTTATTTGGCTTACACTGCTGTATCACCGCTCGTTATTGAAGGAAGTCAGGACAGGAACTCAAGGCAGGAGCCTATAGGCAGGAACTGAAGCAGAAGCCATGGAGGAACACTGCCTATTGGCTCTTCTTTGGTCAGCTTCCTTTCTTACACCCCAGGACTGCTTGCACGGTAGTCCACCAACCCCATTTGGCTAGGCCTGCTCACATCAATCATTAATCCAGAAAATGCCTTACAGACTTGGCTATTGGCAATCGGATGGAGGCATTTTCTCAATTGAGGTTCTCTTTCAGTATAACTCTAGCTGTTATATGCTTGGGGATGTCCAAGCTGACATCCCCAGCCCAGGCCTGCATTTGTAAAGCAGGCCCTTAAGTATCCATGACCTTTGCTGTAGCTGCTTCTGTGGTAATTGCTCTCTCTTCTAGGAGTGCAGTAGAGACAGACCAGAAGATCCGCATAGCCCGCTGTTGTGAAGCTGTCTGTACACAGCTGGTGGATTTGTTTCTTGCTGAGGAAATTTTCCAGACTGCAAAGGAGACACTCCAGGAACTCCAGTGCTTCTGCAAGTATCTGCAACGGTTAGTTCTGTGTTCTTACAGATAAGTCCGCCCACTCAGAAGTCTGTTCATTATCGGCTTCATTGTCCATGAGCCAGACAGGAAAGGCTCACAGATATCTGAAGTAGATCTAGAATATCCTGTATTTGAACAGATATTTATAGTGTGCTTGCTTTTTTTTTTTTTAATTTATTGTTTATTTATTGGCTGTACTGGACACAGGGAAATGACTTTGAATACATTAGACAAATAATTCACTATGGCTTCACTAACATGAATGAATCTCTCAAACTGGTATATTCTTTAAAAGAAAATCAAAACCACTTATTTTTTAGATTTATTATCTTTTTTGTAGATATAGTGTTTTGCCCGCATGTATGTATGTGAACCACAAGCGTGCCTGGAGACCAAGGATGTCAGAAGAGGTGTCACATCCTTTAGAACCAGAGTTACAGACAGTTGTGAGCTGCCACGGTGCTAGGAATTGAACCTGGGTCCCTGCGAGAGCAACACATCCTCTTGACCACAGCACTAGCTCTTCTCTCCCCATGGTGTGCTTTTTGTGATGGTGTTACCTCGTGGTAGCTCC
>JADRCH010000082.1:9828283-9890922 GCA_019843965.1 Rhynchomys soricoides
GCTCATGTAGGTCAGTGTCCTCTAAAGCCTGAGTGCCTGCTGCGCCTGGGGATGAGGCCTGTGGGCTGTGTGATGCAGACTCCACAGGTAGCCAAGGCTCACTCAGACCCGGTGCTCAGGGGCTGCTTTTTCCTATGTTAACGGCCCTGGGAAGGAGGGAACCTGCTTAACTATTTAGCTGGCAGAGCTTGTGGACTTACACACAGTAGCCCTCTATTTAAAAAACAGTATTAATTATATTTCATGTTCACTTATTCTTGGTCAAACCTGCAATTTTCTCTACAGCCCCCTGGCTCCCTGTGTGTTCCATGGTCATTCAGTATACCTCCCAGATTCCCAGCTCATGCCAGACACAGCCTGTCCTCCAGTCCCAGGTGGAGAACCTGCTGTGTAGAACATACCAGAAGTGGAAGAACAAGAGCATCTCTCCAGGCCGGGAATCGGGGCCTTCTGTTGCTGAGATCCCGTGGGATGACATCATCACATTATGCATCAATCACAAGCTAAGGGACTGGACACCCCCCAGGCTCCCCGTCACATTAGGTAGTTGTTGTTCAGTATTTGAGGGCTGGGTCCTCATGAGACTTTCCTAGGCTAATTTTACCAAAAGAGGGGAGTAGGGTTTTAGTTAGTTAGTTAGTTAGCTTGTTTGTTTTAAATAGCTTCTCATTGTGTAGCTCTGGTAAGCCAAACAAAATCAGCTCTACTCTTTTGTTAAAATTAGACTAGGGAAGTCTTAGAAACTTTGACTGGGCATGGTGGTCCATATCTTTAACCCCAACACTCAGGAGTACCTCTGTGAATTTGAGGCCAGCCTGGTCTACCTAGCAAGTTATAAGATAGCCAGGACTATATAGAGAGACCCTGTTACAAAAAACACGAACAAGGCCAGGTATGTTGCACATGCCTTTAGTCCCAGCTGTAAGGAGGCAGAGGCAGGCAGATCTCTGAGTTTGAGGTCAGCATGGTCTATAGAGCATGTTCCAGGACGACTCAGAAACCCTTGTCTCAAAAAACCAAACAAACAAAAAACCAAAACAAGCAAGAAAAGTCCTAGGAGAGCATAGACTTCCTTCCCTGGAATAGGCCTCCTAGGTTAGCTCTTAGGGGGGATTCTGTGGCTGAGAATTACTCCTAGTCTTCTGCATGAATGCCTGTCCCATTCAAGGTCAGAAGTTACATTAGTGAGGGTTGCCCTTAATAGGTGGGTTTAAGCGAATATCAAGTGGTCATCTGTTGCTCCTTATATATGATTTCTAAAAGTCTGTTCTTGTACTGTTTCCTCAGAGGCACTGAGTGAAGATGGTCAAATATGTGTGTATTTTTTCAAAAATCATTTAAGAAAATACCATGTTCCCTCGTCATGGGAAGAGGCCAGGATGCAGACCCAGCGGGAACTCCAGCTGAGTCAAGGACGGTAAGGTCCACGTTGAGTGTGTTTTCTGTCTCTGTTCTAAACTGTGCTGGGCCACATCTGGACCACTACCGATGTCCTGTCATGGACCATCTCTGACAACCCTGCAAAGCAAGGGTTGTTCCCACAGCATAGACACTTTTTAGAGCAGTTGCAGACACTTCTCTCCATTTATCAGATGAGCTCAGGTCAACCCTAATTGGAGAAAGCAGATAAAAAAGCTGGTATCTTATCTCATAAACCTAGTTCATAACCCAATGCAACACCAAACACATCACCCAGTAGCCTTTCTCCCAGAAGAAACAGTATCAGCAAGAGAACTCTATTAATATAATTTGCTGCTACAATAGAAAAGCAGGTGGTCATTTCAGTAAGTGTTGAAATAATTGAAAATGTTTATTTCATATATGTGGTTGAAACATATGTTTTGCCTACATGTAGGTCAGTGCACCACTTGTGGGCCACCATTACATTCCCTAGAACTGGAGTTACAGTTGTGAGCCTATATGCAGGTGTGGGAATGGGGCTCTCTGGAAGAGCAGCAGCCAGTGCCATCAGCAGCTGACTCAGCTCTGCAGCCCCCAAAATGAGCTTCTTAAAGCTTAAACTCAGGGTCAGATGGATGGCTCGGGTGTGTGTGTGTGTGTGTGTGTGTGTATGTACACGTACTTGCTGTTCCAGCATGACAACCTGAGTTTGAACCTTGGTATCCACTTTTAACTTGGAAGAGAGAGCTGACTCCACAGAATTGCTCTCTGACCACTACATGTGCACTACCCATGGCACTAGACTACTGTCTTAGTTCCATTTCTATCGCTGTGGTAAAATACTCTGACAAAAGAAATGTGGGTGAAAGGGTTCCAGGAAGTCGGAGCAGGAACATGAAACAGCTAGTCACAGTCCAGAGCAAAGAAAGAATGTGTGCAGGCTTGCTTGCCTCAATAGACAATGGTAGCTGTACCTGGTGTTTGACTCTTCCCACATCTGATGTCGTCAAGACAATCCTCCACAGACATGTCTACAGACTAAGTTGATCTGACAGTCCCTCATTGTGCCTTTCTTCCTAGAGGATTCTGCATGCCTTCAAGCTGACAGTTAAAACTAACCACCACAGCTACCTGTCATAAATCTACTAAAATAAAAATGCAAAACACACCCCAGTAAAATAAAAGCAACAACAACAGAAAATCACGTTCTTCCATAAAGCATTAGGCATGAAGGCCAGAACCAGTCTGTGCTGTCCGGATTGTTACTTATGTTGCCTGATGGCCAGTGATACAGGACAGATCAGCATACATATCAAAGATGAGAATTTCCACACGGTACGATGCCAGCTCAAAAGAATCAGCATTGTAGCCCTGACAGTCCAGAGTTCAGCAGGGTAAATGGACAGTGACTTAAACCTATCATAAATTCTCACAGCGTTGAATGTAGAGATGAGTCCGTGGATAAGAACACTTGCTCTTGTAGAGGACCCAGGTTTGATTCCCAGCACCCATATGGTGGCTCACAACCACCCATGACTTCAGTTCCAAGGATCTGGTAATCTCTCTAGTGAATCTGGTAATCTCTGGTGAACTCCTTGGGCACAAGGTACATGTATAATACACATACACACATACAGGCCAAACACTCACATGTAAAATAAATCTTTAAAACAACAACAACAAAGATGTACTTCTTACCTTAGCAAGTAGAGCTTAAGAGATGGCTCTGGAGTTTGGAGCATTTGTTGCTCTTCCAGTTTTTAGGATTTGATGCCTTCTTCTGGCCTCTGTGGGCTCCTGAATTCTTGTGCTACACATAAACACAGGCAAACATATGTATACATAAAATAAATCTTAGAATACACACATGACAGACAGAGGCAGACTAGTATAAGAAACAAAGGCCTAGATTACAGCAGATCTGAGCCCGGTGCCTCTAGAAAGTGGAACATTTGGAAGTAATAGCCATCATCTCTGTGTGTCTGTCTGTCTGTCTGCCTCCCTTCATCCCTCTCTCCCCTTCTCTTCCTTCCCTCCTCCCTCCCTCTCTTTTGTGTTATGTATCCCTGGCTGGCCTGGAACTCACTATGTAGGTAAGGCTAGCTTTGAACTCACAGAAATATGTCTGTCTGCCTGTTTCCAGAGTATTGGGATTAATGGTACATGCCACCAAGCCTGACCAACAGTGTTTCTCTATGTGTGTGTGAGAATCACTATACAGCATGAAGTATGAGAGCTGCCCTCTCTTGTTGCCATATTCCCTGACTTGAGGGAAGTCGAGGCAGGCCTAGGGCCAACATGAGTACAAACCACCCAACAGAGCACATGGATCTTGAGGCTTTTGTTCACAGAGTGAACACATGTCCAGGTGGTCTTGTGTGCCTTGCATGGTGATATCATCTCTCCATCGTCTTGATGGTAAGAACTTCCACCCTTGTGCTTACAGTTCAGGGATGAAGTCTTTCCACCCTCCTACAAGCAGTTTTCCTTCTCCATTGCTTCATGTGCGCCATAAAGGGAAGAAAAAGGAAGAGAGTGGCCGAGAGGGGAGCCTCAGTACAGAGGACCTGATGCGAGGGGCTTCTGCAGAAGAGCTCCTGGCACAGAGTCTGTCCAACAGTCTGCTGGAAGAGAAAGAAGAGAACCAGAGGTTTGTCTGTTGTCCCCTTCCTGTGTACTCATGCATCCCTTCCACTTCCTGCAGGAGAAAGAGACTGGCCGTGCCTTTGTTAGGTCGAGACAGCCAGTGCTTGGAAGGGGCAGCTGGGCTGGCGAGGGTTGTAGTGATGAGACTTTTTTCTATAAAAAGAAAAGAAGGAAGGAAGAAGAGAGAGAAAAGAGAAGAAAGGAATTCAGACATTTATAAAGTGTAAGTGTGGGGCTGGAGTGATGGCTCAGTTTTTAGAGCTCCTGCTGATTTTCCAGAGGACCTCATTTTGGTACCCACATCCACAGCAGGTGGCTCAGAAGCACCTGTCACTCCAGTTCCACTGATCTGACCCCTCTGGCCTCTGAGCACTCATGAGCACATACACAGATGTGCGTGCACACACACACACACACACACACACACCCCTATACATAACTAAAAATAACTTTTAAAAAGAGATAGATTGTGCTCTAGAAAGAATATTCTAAGTTTTATCATTTGAAATTGGCTTTGTTGCTTATTATCTTAAGTTTGTATAGGAGGGAATATGCATAGCCAAGTCTACTTGGTTTGGTCTACATGGCTGACCACAGCCTCTTGGCCCTTGAGAAACGGAGGCTTCAGTGGGTCATTTCTTACTAGGTGGGCAGGAGCTAGTATAGACCCTCCTCTGCCTAACTGACTTCCTGTCCTTTGTACCTCCCCCTTCCAGTCATTCACACTGAGAACTGGGAAGATGGACTTGCTCAAGGTTGTCTTCCCACCCCTGCCTTGCCCCGCCACACTTTCCAGCACTGAGTACTTGGGCTCCCGTGGTGTGTCCCTCCCTGATGCTAGAGGGGAACATTGCATTCTGTGGTTGAGGTCGGCTCTCCCCAGGGGTTGCAGGTTCACTTCCAGCCTACTCACAGTGCTCCACCCTAAGGGCTCTCTTGAGACATTGCCCCTCCCTCTACTAGGACATGCAGATCAGCACACAAACCCACATACTGACTGGCACATGCTCCTGATGTGGCTCCTTTGTCTCTAGTCACCACTCCATGCTCCTCCAGTTGTCACTCTGGCCCTTTGCAGCCTGCATGCTTGATCTGCTCACGCGTTCTTGTGCCTGTCAGTGACCAACTTCTCAGCCTTGTTTCGAGTCCCTGCAAGGATTTAATAAATCCAAGAACACCACAGAGTGTCCTCTGACCTCATGTGGGCATCCACATCCACATCCATTCATGGACATTGGAACACGGAGTTAACCGCGAAGTGAGTGCCAGTTAAGTCTGCGTTCCTCACTTTGGGATCTCATACTGTTTCAGGTTTGAAGATCAACTTCAGCAGTGGTTATCGCAAGACTCACAGGCATTCACAGAGGCAGCTCGCCTTCCTCTCTACCTCCCCCAGACACTAGTGTCCTTCCCTGATACCATCAAAGCTCAGACTGTGTCGAAGACATCTACAAGCACTCAGGTGAGAGTAAATACCCTTGACATTCCCAGAGTTAAAGACAGAATGTGCCAGCATTAGGAGACCCATGAGCGTGAGGTAGCCTGGTCTACAGAGTGAGTACCAGGACAGCCAGGGCTACACAGAGACCCTGTCCTGAAAAATGAAGGGGGGGGGGGAGAAAAAAAGAAAAAACAACCCAAAAACCATTTGAAATTCCTTAAAAGTTCTGTCTCTTTAAAATATCCAAAAGGTCACTCTTTCTCGGGCCTCATCCTCTCTCTGGCCTCCCCCTTCCCCCCATGTTCCTGGCCGGCCTCTCTCTTCTCTCTGCTCTCTCCTGTCCTCCTCTGTCACCTTTTTTTTTCTATGCCCACACTCCCTTCTCATGCCCCAAACAAATGTCCTTTTATAAATATATATATATATTTAAAAAACAATCCAAAAGTTCTCTAAAATATCCAGAATCTCTGTAAAATAGCCAAAGTCTCTAAAATCCCAATGTCTTTTTGAAGTTAAAAGTCTCTGAACTATTGTAAAATAAGAAATAAGTTACATAGGTTCTCATTCTAGGATTGGGAATAAAGGCACAGTCACAGTCAACTCAAGAGCACCCAGAGTCCAGCAGTGTAAAGCCTGGTGTCAGACTTATGTCTGGTCTCCTTCAAAATGCCTGGGTGGCTGTCAGCAGCACGTGCAGCTTGTCTTCTGGGCTCAGGCTGGCTGCATGCCACAGTTGCTGCAACCCCTGGTGGTCAGGTCACCTCATGGTACTGCCGTCTCCTGTACTTGAATCCCCATTGCTCCTGGGACAAAATAGTGTCTCTCGGCCTTTCTTCAGGGACTCTCTACCTCTGCCACATGATGCCAAGCGTTATCTCACCATGACCCCTTAAATCCTGAGCCTTCTACTGCAGTGGGGAGCATCAGTGGCCTGGACTGGCCTGGCCTGGCCTGGCCTCTCGTGGTGCCAAAGCTTCGGCTGCTCTTCGTGACCCCTGTATGCCTTCAAAACCATTATGACCTAGAAGAGTCTTACACTACCAAGTTCAGATGCCAACCTGAGATGCAGCCTCAGCTCCCTCTGGGCCATGGGCTTCTATGTGCTCATTCTAAGCAAACACTTCAGAATATTTCATCTCAGTGCTGCTGGTTCCTTAGTCATGGCTGATTCTGCAGCTCCCAGCTGACCAGCATCAATTGTCTGAGCAAGGCAAAGGTTTGTTGTATTAGACAAACAGCCTTAGGTACTTGAGGGATGCAGGACTTCCCTCTCTAACGTCACAAGCCAGTCCCCACCGTGTGCACTACTCTCGTTATTTTCTAAATTCCCACAATCCATTAAACTCTGAATACTTGAGGGCTTTTCTAGTCCGAAGTTCCAGAATCCAGGCACAGTCCTCCAGAGTACATGCTCAGGTCGGTCACAGTAATGCCCCAAGGCCCAATAACTAATTTCTTAGAGTTTCTATTGCTGTCATAAAGCACAGGACCTTAAGCAACTTAAGAAAGAAAGGGTTTATAGACCATCCAAAGAAGTCAGGACAGGAACTCAAACAAGGCAGGAACCTGGAGGCAGAAGCTGATGCAGAGGTCATGGAGGGGTGCTGCTTACTGGCTTGTTCCTTATGACTTGCTCAGCTTGCTTGCTTATAGAACCCAGGACAACCTGTCTAGGGGTGGCCCCGCCCACAATAAGGCCCTCCCACATTAATCAAAATGTGCCATAGGTTTGCCCACAAGCCAGTCTTATGGGGGTGTTTTCTTGATTGAGATTTCCATAATAACACCTAAGCTTAACACTAACCAGCACAGCTAGGCAGTGGGGGCACACACCTTTAATCCCAGCACTTGAAGGCACAGGCAGTTGAATTTTAGGCTAGCCTTGTCTCCAAAGCAAGTTTCAGGACAGCCAGGGCTACACAAAGAAACTCTGTCTCAGAAAATAAAATTAAAACAACCCAGCACAGGCAGGGACAGTAGCTCTCATTTGTGGGGCCACATAGCTATCTGAACCTTGACGCTGACCAGACTCAATGCTGGGATTAACTTTCCCTAAGGAAGATTAATAAGAAGGTGAGCTCAAAGAAATAAAGTTCACATTAGAATAGTGTTTTCAAAGCTGGATCTTCCAGGCCCCAAAGCCGCTCCATGTTTTTCTTGGCGGATAAGGAAGCAGAAACAGTTTGGCTGAGGGAACACGCCATGGGGAAGGAGAGAAAGGTGTTTCTGGAATGGTTTAGGAAGCCTTGCAGAAGGAAGGCTTAGTGCGACAGCATCCTGTTTCCACTGATGAGCTTGGCTAATCCTTTAAAATGCTCTTTTCTTTGACTTACTGTGAAGCGTGGTGTACACTCGTAATTCCAGCACTTGGAGATGGATGGAAGCAGGAAGATCAGGAGTTCAAGGCCAGCCTCTACTATGTAGCAAGTTTGAGGCTCTCTCAAACTATTCCACCCTTTTTCAACCCCACTCTACCCCCTCCCCAAATTTATATTCTGACTAATTCTCTCTAAAGACATTACCTGATAGTTAACAAAATTTAATGTACAAAAGTTTTCACAATGGAATTGATTATATGTATAATCAGTAAGTGACCCAAGGTGGGAGCTTGGTTAATCTCCTGAAGAATACTGGCTGTATGTGTGTAGTAGACGAGGCGGGCAAGATGGAGAAGAGATACCAGGTGAGGGGTCTGTTGAGCCCGAGAGACTCTAAGGGATGTGAGCATGGATCAGGTGATGCCTCCACTCAGAACTTCTTTTTTTATTAGAATGCAGGAGCAGGAGACCAATTGCGGTTCTCAGAGGCATCAGATACATCTCTGACTGAAAAGCTGAAGCACCTGGAAAGGCTGATCCAAAGTTCAAGGGCAGAAGAAGCGGCCTCTGAGCTGCACCTCTCTGCACTGCTGGAGATGGTGGACATGTGAGCCATCTGACGGGAGAGGGTTTTCTTCTTCATAATGCTTTGTCTGTATTCAGCTGTGTTATAGGTGCCCTTGGAAATGTGACTATTAATTATGCAAATAAACTTTGAATCACTGGAGAGCCTTCTTAGTTTTATGAATGAAATGCTATGTGAGATCTTACTTGTTTTGTGATCATCTTAGACTATCTCTCACACTAGAAAATACTCAGAGGAAGTTTTGTTACTTTCTGGTTTTACTTTATGTTTTACATACATATTTTGAGAATTTCATGTATGAGTGTACTGTAATTAGATCATTTCTACCCCTCCCCTCCATACTCTGGGATTCATGACCTAGTCTTCTATAATTGTTACACACACACACACACACACACACACACACACACATACACATCTCCTGCATCTATTTAATGTTGCTTGTATATATATGTGTTTAGGGATGACCAAGTGTGACTGGAGAACCTATCAGAGATCTACTACCTGGAAAAAAAACCGATTCTCCCTCTCTTGGTAATCCATTGACTGTGTATATTGTTTGTGATAGATGATTAATTTTCTTGGTAAAGTCACTGTCCCCTATGTCTTAGCTATCAGAAATGCAGGGACACAGGACACAGGGTCCTCGCTGCAAGGTCAACTTTGCTCGTCAGAGCCAACAGACACATACATACATATATACATACATACATAGTAGTACACATAGAATGTAGTACATACATAGAATGTAGTAGTATCCATTGAGAGCACACAATGAAAGCCTAGAAGCACCAGTTGTTTGTGTGTCCAGATGAAAGGAACAGGCTAGCAGGCTCACACTACACTCGGGGCCATGGGCATTAGTTGTGGAAAAACATTAGACCTGATCCTATTTTCTCTTAAAAATAACATAGAAGAGGTTGGAGAGATGGCTTGTCACTTCACACTTGTTCTTGCAGAAGAACTGGTGGTTTCTAGATCTGGCATCCTCTTCGGACCTATGCAGGCACACCTGCATGTGGTGCACTACCTGAATGCAAAACACCCACTCACACAAACATAGCGAATGGCGTCTTACAAGGAGTGGAAGACATATTAATAAGCTTAGTGATGATCACTTCTCTTCAACTGTGCACCAAGCATCTCCAAACTGTCATCCTACAGCCCTCAGATTCCGTCCAAGAAGAGTATTTAGTATCTCAGGTTCTTGTTCAGTTCACTGTGAAGAGTCCTAGAGGAAAGCGCTTGCCTTCCTCAAAACCACCCGCAAGACTCTTTCTCCACACTCTGCATCTTTTAGACTTGACAATTTCTTTTGTTCTATGCATTTTAATGGTAACTTTCCATCCTGTCTGTGCACGGGCAAGTGTGTCTTCTGCCTTCCATACATACGTGGTAGCCCATCACAGGAACTTCCAGGAGTCAGTTCTCTCCTCCTACCATGTGCAACTGGGAATCGAACTTAGATGGTTCGGCTTGGAGGTAAGCACCTTTACCCACTGAGCCATCTTGCTGGCACAAATATCTCCCTCTCTTCTTTCTCTCCCTGTGTGTGTGGGGGGGGGGGGGGGGGGGGGGGGGGGGGGGCGGCGCATGCATGCCACCGAGTGTACATGGAGATCAGAGGATAATTTTGTGAAGTCGGTTCTTTTACCCAGGTTTGAACATCAAGTGCCTTTACCCATGCCCACTAAGCCATCTTGCGGGCCCTTTCTTGAAATTTCTAAGATCACTTCTGGGGGTGGTGGGTAGGCTTGTAGAAGTTGGGGCACGGAGTGAAGATGAGTATGATCAAAACACATCATACACATTTGTGAAGTTAAAATTTAACACACTATATGACACCACTTCTGTCTCTGGCATTCTTAAATGTCCCGACTTAATGCCCTTTATTTTTTCTCCAAATTTGGATTAAACAAACTTATTCTAAACATAAGAGCTTAAAAATGGGGATTCACCTGGGAAGCTTTTTCTTGGCACTTGTTTAGTGAGGTAATGCTGAGGTGCCGACTCTGATGGTTCTTCATGTCCATGCGTGGGCAGAGGGGTTCTTGTTCCATTTTTCTCTACTGCTTGCTCACGCATGCTAACAGTGGAGCTCTGAGTCAGGGGGCAAAGTCTGTCCACTGAGGATTTCTCTAGTTCTTCTACGAGATCCCGGTTCCCAATGCTTGCAGGTCTTTCTTTTTGTGTGTGTGTGTATGTGTTCATATGAGTATGCGCATATATGTACGTGTGGATATATATGTACGTGTGGATATATGTGTGCATCCTTATGTGTATGATGGTCAGATGCGGACAATGAGGTCTTCCTTGTTTGCTTTCTGTTTTTTGAGACAGGGTTTCTCACTGAACTCTGAGCTTGCCAGCTCCTTTAGACTGGCTGGCCAATGAACTGTTCTGTTTCTGCTCCTCCAGCACTGGGTCTATAGAGGTATGCCACTCAATCTAGTGGTTTACATGTGGATGACGGGATCCAAATGCTAGTCCTTGAGCTTGTGAGCCAAGCACCCAACTGAGCTATGTCCTTAGCCTTCCCTCTCCTCCCTCCCTCATTCTCCCCATCCCCCACCCCCCACCCCTCTTCCTCTCTCTCTGGTGATCCTGCTATGTAACTCTCAAAATTCTCCTGCCTCCAAAGTGCTGGAATTACAGCCATGTGCCACCATGCCCAATGCCTTACAGACCAGTTGCCTTAGAGAAATCTTGACTCCTGTCTCAAGCTAGCTGTTGGAATGTGAAAGGTGGGACTGGGTTCCACTACGCGTGCAAACTTTCAATCCCTCTGGTTTTGATGGCACCCAGCTGTGCTTCACACCCTGATCTCCTCTGTCATTAACTCGGCTGCTCCAGGCTTCCACTCAGGCAGGAGAATGTTCCTTCAAGGTTTTCGCTGTGTCTTCCAGTTTCTGTTACTTCGGGGGTTCACTCGCAAGAACTGTCATTTTCTCTCTTTTTTTTTGGTTTTTCGAGACAGGGTTTCTCTGTGTAGCCTTGGCTGTCCTGGAACTCACTCTGTAGACCAGGCTGGCCTCCAACTCAGAAATCCGCCTGCCTCTGCCTCCTGAGTGCTGGGATTAAAAGGCGTGCGCCACCACTGCCTGGCTCACCCTAACATCTTTTGCAGCTAATATCTCTGCCCTCTGTCTAGCTTTGCTGTTCTTCAAGTCTGAGGTTCCCTATGGACCAGAATTCTTTCTTCCGTTTTTTCATGTTTTGACACAAAAGGACTTCCCTGGAAAAATCTCCAGCTTCTTTCTCCAGGGAAACAGAATGACTTGTTTGGTGAATTTGGGAGAACAAACAGGATCCAGTGTGCTAGGCTTCCCTGGGCAATGTTTTTTGGGTCTTCTTATTGGCACACTGTGCTTACATGGTACTTCGTGGGTCAGCTCCCAAAGGCTTCAGTTGTTCACCTGGATCAGAAACTGAGACGTGTGTAAGGGAAAGGTAGCCATTATGAAGCTATTATGAAGTAGCTAGCCCTGTTGATTATCTTCAAACCAACTTTTCTATTGTAATTTTTAAAATTTACATTATGTGTACGAGTGTTCTACTGGCATATATGCATGTGCATCACATGCCTGGTGACTGAGGAGGTCAGAAAATTGCATTAGATTCCTTGGAACTGGAGTTACAGATGGCTGTGAATCACCATGTGGGTGCTGGAAACCAAATCCGGGTCTTCTGATAGAGCAGCAAGTGCTCTTAAGCACTGCACTTAAGTATTGCACTCCAGCCCCCAAATCAATAGTCTGAGGCAAGGCTCAGTCAAAATGCCTATTTGTCTTTCTATCTTGGTAAGTTTCTAAGTGGGGCTAGGAAGATGTTAGTGTTCTTGACTATCTAAAATTCCAATATTCCATTTGGGGAAGGTACAGTATGGGTGTTCTTTGCCTCCTACTTCCTCCTCCTCTGATTTGTGGTTCATGGCCCCTTCATAGCGTTTTGAGGGCTAGGTGCAGGGAGGGTATCTGGTTTGGGTAGTTGTAACGAGCTGTAGGACACGTGAAGACACGCTGAACCGCTGTGAGTTCTTGGGACTATATTTTTCAGATCTCTGGTTGTCATCCCTGCATACCAGCAACGCCGTACCTCACTATTAGATTCTGCCGGCTTTCCTGCTTCCCTCTCTACTTTCAAACATAATCAAGGCCTTTCCCCCTTTACCTTGTAGAACCCCAAGCTCCAGGTTTTCTGAGAGTAGATCTGAGGCCAGGGAGGTGGAGCTCCACCTGCTGTTGGGAGTCAGGACACAGCCTTACCCACACTCTTCAGCTACTCCCTATGAGAAGCCCGTGCCGGCTTTCAGAGAACACTACTCTGGCCCTCTTCCCAACCATGTGTCACCATAGTTTCCTCCCTTCAACCGGGTCAAAGCCCCTGCTCCATGACGGTCCGTCGTGGCGCCTCGTCTTCCTGCGTGGCCCCAGTCGACCACGGATCAATGCTAGCTTCACCTCAGGCCATTCTAGCCTCCTCCGTACTTCTGAAGCACTCGTGGTTTCCGCGGTCTCTTTCCTACAGTTGTTGGAGGGGCCATTCTTCACCAACCCAGGAGGCATCCCAGCTCAGAACATCCAGAACAGAAGTCCAAGGCTATCCATCAAAAAATACTCTACAGGGGCGGGCTCCGCCCCTCCCACAGGCCCCGCCCCCTGGTGCCCTCGCGGCGTCGGACGGCCCAGCGCCTAACCACTGTGGTCGCGGTGCGTCTCTCGTACCTACTTGGTGATGCTCTGATTGGCCGCGCACGCATCGGCCCACCCAGCTGGTCTGGTCGGCCGAGGCTCGCGCCTGCGCACTGCACTAGGCTCGCAGGTAAAGGGCTGGCAAGCCTGTGGCTGAGATCGGTGCTGTCATGACTGAGGGCACGTGAGTCGCGGACCCTGGGCCTCCCGCGGGTGTTGAGAGGGACGCGGCAGGGTGGTAGCAGGGAAGGTGCCTGGTGGCATGGCTGGTGGCTCTGCATGCCTGGATTGCAGGCACTCCACCTGGGCGGAGCCTAACGAAGGCTGCTTCCTCTCGCTGGTCCCCTCAGGTGTCTGCGGCGTCGTGGGGGACCCTATAAAACTGAACCCGCCACCGATCTCACCCGCTGGCGGCTCCACAATGAGTTGGGTCGGCAGAGATGGACTTATTACCAAGCGGAGGACGACCCTGGTCGAGAACAGACCGGGCTAGAGGCCCACTCTTTGGGACTGGACACAGTAAGTGATGTGATTCTTCAGGCACCATTTCATCCCAAGGCTGGAAGCCAGCACTGACCAGCGTTCACCATGCCTTCCTCTGAAACAGTAGGGAGCCTTGTTCAGAAAGCGGGCAACCAGCCAGTAATACGTGCATAGATGTAAACCAATGTATATGTGGGTATAGTGTGATATGAGGAAAAGCTGACTATAAAGATGATCAGAAAAGTTCACGAGTTATGAAAGAGATGTAAAGCTAGCTGTTTTTCTAGTTCTGATTCTGTCATGGGGTTTGTGGTTTGGGTGATGGATTAATGTGTGTGTGTATGTGTTTAAAAATAATAAGGCTTACGATTTTTTTAAAAACAGGTGTGGACCTGGGCATGGTAGGCATCTCTGTAATCCTAGTCATTGAGGAGGCCATGGGAAGGATTAAATTCAAGATCTGCCTCGGCAACTTAGTAGATCTTGTCTCAGAAAATAAAGAAGCTGGGCATGGTAGCACTGGCCTTTTATCCCGGCACTTAGGAAGCAGAGGCAGGCAGACCTTTGTGAGTTGGAGGCCAGCCTGGTCTGTAGAGCTAGTTCAAGGCCAGCCAGTTCTATGTAGTGAGACCCTATCTCAAAACAATAACAAATAAGCAAAGAAGAGGGCTGGTGATGTAGGTCAGTGTTTGTGAATGTTTGCCTCAGTTCAACCTAAACAACAACAAAAAGTGTGCTGCCTCCTTCCAGAGACAAGAATTGAAGCAGTCTCATTATTTAAGTCCCTCCACCTCAGAGACCTGTGGAAGGAAGAAGCTGCCTTAATTTGGTTTGATTTTGAGCACTCTACTTTGATATATGACTTTTGATTTGTAGGAGAATTACAAACATGGGTGTGATTTTTGTGTGGATCCACAAGATGAAATACTTAGGACTTGATTTGGTTGTGTGTATCCATGCATGGATGGAAGTTCAGCTCAGCTAGTCAGGGAGCAGTTAATTAGCTAACAGGCTTCCTGTGAGTCCTGGCCATCCACTGGGAAGATCTTCTCTGAGCAAGTACTGTGCTATTGTGTGGGCCCTTTCTGAAAGGGAAGAGTCCCAGTATCAGTTGGGCGTCAATACCCTGCCCTGTGTTCTGTGCTGGGCTTAGTTAAGATGTCTTGAAGTTTTGAAGAAATTTGTAGATCAGTGGCTGGAAGGTAAGTTGTGACAATGGTTCACGGGGTGAAATTGCCCTCATTCCATCTTGTTGCAGATCAAAACAGTTAAAAATTTAAAGTCATTTAGATTCTCTGTTTTGCCTTGGGTTGTGAATGACAAGGGTTCCTTGGGGCACTAGGCTCCGTCAACTCTCATCTCTTCCCTCCCTTCCAGAGGAGCTATTTCACAGACTTACCTAAAGCGCAAACAGCCCATGAGGGGGCCCTGAATGGAGTAACCTTTTTTGCCAAGCTGCAGGCTGAGGATGGACACTGGGCTGGTGATTATGGTGGTCCACTCTTCCTCTTGCCAGGTAGGAGGAACATGCTACCTCAATTCAACAGAAAGGCTGTTCTAGGTTGTCAGGGCATACATGCCGGAGGGCATACATGCCGGGTATTGTGTGGGAGTGATTGACCTGCCCTGGTCAAACAGGTTAAAACCCAGGAGCTCACTGGAAAAGCTCTGAGGGAGGGTGACCTTGTTTCCCAGTCATCCTGCTGCCAGGATTGGGGAACAGTGGTTGGGTACAGCTAGCCCAGGCTAGACCAGCAGGTACTGTAATAATGGAAGCAAAGCTTTCTTGAGACAAAGGGGATGGATACTCTTGAACACGAGTAGGCCCAGCCAGTGCCAGGGTATTGTCGAGGGGCAAGGTTAAGGAGGAGGAGCTGGTATCCATGCATGGGCAGTTTAAGAACTCTGATATCCCCCGTGGACTTGTTGTCAAAGGGTGACTGAGGGAGTTCTGGCCGGAAAACCACAGGTCCAGGCTGGTGAATGCTAGAATTGTATTTGGCCTTAGTAGTCTCTGATCTAGTTTGGCTGGGTAAGGCTCTTTGCATCCTGGATTGCCTGGTCTCTAAAGAAACCCATCTTCACCCATCAAGACCCTTTTCCACATTGAGTTGTAACTCTACTATCTCAGTCGCCTGAATTCTCATGAGCCTATGGCTTTGTTTCTGTAGTAGCTGCCCTGTGATGCCCTTTCTGTGCCATGCCATGGGAGTATGATAAGCAACTGCTCTGTGGGTGATGAGGATTGCCATGCACCCAAAGACCAGGCTTACAATGAAGATTTCTTGTATGGTATCATCTCTCCCCATATATGCAAAGTAGCACATGCATGTAAAGAAGTTTATAAAACACAACAGTATAATCTAGATAATAACTATTATCCTGGCTGGGTGATGGTGGCGCACACCTTTAATCAGTCCCAGAACCTGGGAAGCAGAGGCAGGTGGATCTTTGAGTTCAAGACCAGCCTGGTCTATAGAGTGAGTTCCAGGACAGCCAGAGCTACACAGAGAAAGCCTGTCTTGAAAACAATCATCAATCAGCCAATCAAACAAAAAATATTATCTTGTCCAGGATTACCATTTTAGTTTTCCAGTCCCAAGCAGGTATTAAAGCAAGACCTGGTTGCCTGCTATGGACCCACTAATCTTAAACTGGCTCTTAGGCCTTCAGGGCATGTGTGGGAGACCTCTTAAAGGCTCTGTAGTGTTTCTCTGGCCTAGACTATGGTATTTGTATCAGGCATAACCACTTGAGCTCTGTGGGCCCCGACCTGGGAGTGTTAACTGGATTCTTCTTAGTGTTCCACTAAGCCCTGTTTCCAAAGTCATTGATTGAGCTTAGGAAGAATGGCCTTTCTGGGCTTGATTGCATGGGAAGGAAAGCCACAGGGCTGCTCTGTGTCAAGAGAAGGGCTTGGGTTGGCAGCGCTGGGTACCTGTGACTATTGTGGAACATCCTTCTCATCATACAGGTCTCCTGATTACATGTCACACATCACACATCCCTCTGCCAGCTGGATACAGAGAGGAGATGGTGCGGTACTTGAAGTCAGTGCAGCTCCCTGATGGCGGCTGGGGCTTGTGAGTATGCTTAACAGCACATACGTACATGCGTGTGCTTGCATGTGTTTTATGGAGTTCATGCTTGGGTTTTCAGGCAGCTGTTGAGAAGTGGGGCGACTTCACCTAGGGTGGGGTGGGTGAAAGCCTAGCTAGAGGAGAATAGCTGGCACTTAGGCGTAGCCTGGCCACGATTTTACCTCTGCTGTTGTGCATGGGTCTTGTGGTTGGCTGCTTCTTGGGACTCACGTGCCAAGTTAAAGCCATTGTATTTTCAAATTGTAGAGCCAGCAGAGATGGCAGCAAATGTAGGGGGTCTCACAGACTCATAAGATAGGGCAGGCCCTGCCCAGATGGTTTTGGAACATTCGGAGATCTTCTGTTGCTTGGACTAAACTTTCCCTGGGCATCTCTGGGTGTGCTGTCTCTGTTGTCATGTTGGTGTAGGTATCACAGCAGTCTTTTCCAGGTAGACTTCATTGCCAGTGTTGTTTCATTTCTTAGAAGTAGTGACAGATGGCAGAAGCCCTTTCCCACCGGTCTTATACTTCCACTAGGCACATTGAGGACAAGTCCACAGTATTTGGGACTGCCCTGAACTATGTGGCTCTCAGAATCCTGGGTATCGGGCCTGATGATCCTGACCTTGTGCGTGCTCGGACCATTCTTCACAAAAAAGGTACGTCCTGTATGGCATGTGGGATTTTCATTATACTGACATGACGAGCTCTTGTAAATGGGAATTAGTAAGAAGCACCTCTAGTTGGAAAAACACACGAGAAGGGTGGAAACTGTTGAGCTGTTTAATACTTAATAATATTATTACTACTAATTATTATTATTAATTTTAACTATTTGAAAAGACGTGTTTACTTCTATGTGTATGGGTGGTTTTTCCTGCATGTGTGTCTGTGTACCACATGCATGCAGTGCCCATGAAGACTAGAAGAGGGTGTCAGAGCTTCTGGAACTGTAGTGACAGATGCTATTGCTAGCCACCTCGTGGGTTCTGGGAACTGAACTCAGATCCTCTGCAAGAGCAATTTGTGCTTTTAACTTCTTGAGCCGTCTCTTTAGCCCTAATTTTATTATTTTTAATTAAATTAATTAATTGATTGATTTGTGTATGTGTGTGTTCCTTTTGTGTGATGGGTGTACACTTAGCCTAGCTGCAGCTTGAGTATTTTTTTTGGTTTTTGTTTGTTTGTTTGCTTGTTTGTTTGGAGACGGGGTCTCACGTAGCCCAGAATAGCCTTGAACTCACTATGTAGCCACGGTTGACCTTGACCTCCTGATCCTGTCTCCACCTCCTGAGTTCTGGGATTACAGGCATGAACTCAGGGCTTTGTGCCTGTGAAAGAAGCACTCTACCAATTAAGCTGTATGCTTAGTCTTAAATAATTTGGTAGTTTATATTTCTCCATGAACTGGTAAAGGTTTAAAAGCAACATGCTAATACAGTGCTTGCTGGACAGTCCATGCAGTCTGCCTTTTGGAGGAAGCTGAGCTCCAGCCCCAGTGAGGGAGTTCTGCTCATCCCTCCACACTTGTCATCCTTGAGCCTGGCCACCATGACTTCTCTCCTCACCTGTGGGCTTTAAAGTTGCTTCCAGCCCTCAGCAGGTTCCACGGCTCCCACGGTTCCCAGAACAAAGCTTCTCTTGTATTGCTATTTTGCAGCCCCTCCTAGGCCTACGCTCCTATCTCACTCTTTGCTGCATGCTCCAGGGTCTCCTTTCATTTTTGTCAATCACCTGGCTGTCTTGGAAACTCTCTTGCACTTACAGTGTGTCTGACATTTCGCTCCTTCAGGATCTCTTTCTGACTTCCCAGGCTAGGTGAAGTTTTCTGTATGCATTATGAAATTCTGCAATCTTCTTTCAAGTCTCTGCCCCTGTTGGGACTAAGTAAGTCATCATCAGCCTCTGACGTTGTTGATCATGTCCTCAGGAAGTTACCTTCTGTTCTCCTGTTCTAATGCTCGCCCAGAGGACGAATGTGCTTGTGTCATGCTTTATCTAGTGGCTTTCTTGGTCTTTCTGACGTTGATACACTCGGATTTAGGACAAGACTCATAAAACGTGTATAAATCAGTGTTGCCCTGGGCTGCACAAAGACTAACTATTGCTTGGTAGGGCAGGGAAGGCTCTGAACGTGGGGCTGCATGTTAGACTGTCCTGGAGACACTTGTGCTAGGCTACCTGCTGAATGGAAATCACAGATATGCAGCTTGGTCTTGGTTGGAGAAAGAGCAGCCGGGCAGCCTCCCCTTTTCCCTCTTTCTCCAGGCTCATGACACTGTGTGCATCCCCCCCAACCCCCCAGCTACCTCTGCAAGTAGCTGCCTTTATGTGCTCCTGCTTAGGGACTGGGGTCTAGACAGCTCTTTGCAGGTTGGACATACTTGTTCCTGGCTGCTGTTTCTACCTAGTGGCTGTAGTGTCTTGAGCAGCTATGGAAAACGTCTTCTCATCTGGGAGTTACAGGACCCATGGAAGGCTGACCTTTAGTTCATGCGTGAAGGGGCACAAGAGAAAGCTGCAAGCAGTATTCATTGTAATGGTAGCTGATTGTTCCTTCTCTCTTTGCAGGTGGTGCAGTGGCCATCCCTTCCTGGGGGAAGTTCTGGCTGGCCGTCCTGAATGTTTATAGCTGGGAAGGACTCAATACCCTATTCCCTGAGATGTGGTATGTCTGCCCTCTGCCTGTTGCACTTCCTTCTAGTAGGATTGGTGAGACCTGATGGGGTGGATTAGCGTTTCACTAGAGGCCATGGTGTGTTTTATAGAAAGGGGACTCTTTTAGGCAAAAGCAAGGCATCAGCCAGCTCTGTAGCAGGCTGTGGGGCCTGTAGGATAATTACAGAACCCGTTGTGTGGCTTGGGTTTTGCAGGGATAGACAACAGATCATACCCGGTAATTACAGAAACTTGGAGTGTGTATAGGAGTAAAGGAAGGGGCCTCCCCATCCCTGTATCTCTTTTTCTTAATTAATTTATGGTAAACTTTTGATAAGTCCTAGATATTATTTCACCAATGAGCACTTACGTGTGCATCTTTAAATTTGTTTTTTCAATATTTGCCCAGCAAAGTCAATGCCTATTCTTCACTAACTGAAACCAGTCAGTGCCTTTTTCTATTTTGTGAACATCTTATAAAAGCATTGGCGCCATATGTCATGCATATGTAATTTACCCCCAGATTACACATACTGGGCCGTAAGATCCCAAGAACTATACAGAGTTCATACAGAGCCTGCTGTCCTCCTGAAGACAGAGTTGAGGGATCCTGTGATGTAACGTTCATGTGCGGAAAGACAGGATGTGAGGGGCCACTTGGGGAAGGACAGTAGGGTCCTAAAACAAGAACTGAAAGGCCTTGCTCTACAGCCTGGTTGAGTGGGGAGAAGTGTGTGGCAAATGCCTGGCCCAGTGAGAGGCGTAAACAGAGCTATCCATGTGTGGGGCAGGGTGGGTGTACTGTTACTTGACGTGAGGAGGTATACTAGACTTGTGCTAACATCCAGTGGTCCATCATTGGCCGCTCTCCCGGCTAGGGTCTAGACTTTCCTGAGGAGGTGCAGGCAGAGGAAAAACCCTTGTCAGGGTGGAGTGGGGTGCTAAAGCCTGGGGCTTCTGGTCCATGTCCCTACACTGTAGGGCTCCTCATAGGACTACACATATGTGGAGTACTAGCTCCAGTCATTTGGCTTAGAATGTAGATGCAAATGTGCACAAATGTGGATGAATGTACTCACAGCAGCATGCTTGAAAGGGGCCCAAGGCCTCAGGGCTGTTAACAGTGCAGGCTTATGTTTCTCTGTCCCACGGACACAGCCTGTCTCTTGCAGGCTGTTTCCTGAATGGGTACCTGCACACCCCTCCACTCTCTGGTGTCACTGCCGGCAGGTCTATCTGCCCATGAGCTACTGCTACGCCACTCGCCTAAGTTCCTCTGAGGACTCACTGGTTCAGAGCCTCCGCCAGGTAAGCCTTGTGATCTGTAGGGACCTGGTGAGGAAATGGCACACAACCTTTGGAGCTTAACTGCTTCTCAGTGCTGTGGGGGTCCTGAGGAGTCACTGCTTTCTCTCCTGGAAACAAACATAAACTTCTCAGAGGGATCTGTGTTGTGGGAAGGCATCTGCCATTGCTCATTGTCCCAGTGGGACTTGGAGAGTTCAGAAGCTGCAGTCCTAGCCTGTGCTTACAGGTACTGGTCTTGGGAAATAGCCCCGAGATGGACTTTGGGAACTGGGTTTGCACTAGGGTGGGACCTAGGCTCTTAGGGCTGGGACAGCTCCTCAGATTAGCTCTGGCATGACTGAAATATCCTGACCTCACAGCCTGTAGTGATAATTCATTGGGTGCCTCTACCCCTGAGAAAGGATATGACCCAGAACCTTGAGAGTGTACAGCTAAAGACCACTCCTGGTTAGAATTAGTCTACCTTCTGTGTCTGCTGCTTCTGCTAGGCACTCAGATATGCCCTGCCCTTTAGGAGCTCTATGTGGAGGATTATGCCAGCATCGATTGGCCAGCACAGAAGAACAATGTGTCCCCCGATGACCTGTACACGCCACACAGCTGGCTGCTCCGTGTGGTGTATGGTGGGTGCCTCCTGAGGGTTGGGGGAGCCTGGGTACTATGCACAGTTAATGTTGCTCAGCTCTCCACATTAATTCATTCACTCTGCCAATGCAACAAATGACCTCTGTGCTGGGCCCTGGAGTGGGAGCTGGAAAGATATATTCTTGCTCTGGTCCCCCAACAAGAACCAGCTGCTGCTCAGTGATATCCACTATCTTAGTCAGGGTTTCTATTCCTGTACAAACATCATGGCCAAGATGCAAGTTGGGAAGGAAAGGGTTTATTCAGCTTACACTTCCATGCTGCTGTTCATCACCAAAGGAAGTCGGGACTGGGACTCAAGCAGGGCGGGAAGCAGGAGCTGATGCAGAGGCCATGGAGAGATGTTCCTTACTGGCTTGCTTTCTCTCCTGGCCTGCTCAGCAGGCTTCTTATAGAGCCCAAGACTACCAGCCCACAGATGGTACCACTCACAAGGGGCCCTCCCCCCTTGATCACTAATTGAGAAAATGCCTTATCGCTGGATCTCATGGAGGCATTTTCTCAACTGAAACTCCTTTCTCTGTGATAACTCCAGCTTGTGTCAAGTTGACACCCAAATCCAGCCAGTACACCCACTCAGCATCACCTAAGCAGGGCAGAACCATGGAGGGAGGTATGAAGCAATCCTTCTTAGATAGGAAGGAGAAAGCACAGATGAGGCAGAATGAGTAGGAGGAGGGATCCCAGGGGAAAAGAGAGGTCCAGATGCTGTCCTGTGGAGGACCCATTCCCGTCTGAATGACTAGGTCACAGCCTGCCACATACCTCTCTTATCATTGGCTGTCTACTAATGCCTTCTCCCCTGCAGGACTCCTCAACCTGTATGAACGCTTCCATAGTACCAGCCTGCGGCAGCGGGCCATCAAGATGCTGTATGAACATATTGTAGCTGATGACCGTTTCACTAAATGCATCAGCATTGGCCCGGTCAGTGTCCTTCCTCTCTGGTCCCTAGAGCAGCTTTGGCGGCAGTGAAGTCCTCTCTGATGTCTTAGGAGCCTAGGCTCTGTTGAGTTAGGAATGAGGCAGGCTTATTTCCCAGATCCCGGCACATCTCCATTTGGGTCAATATGTTTGAAACACCACCTGTATCCATTCTCTGGGCTCAGTGAAGCGTTTCCTCCCGTTGCTCTGTCTGGCTCTTGTCTAAATACCTCCTGGAAGACTACTTCTTGAGCTTTCTGGCCAACTGGGTGAGGTGTTCTCCCCCTACCCCTCACAGATCCCACCCTAGATAGTCCACCTTCCACCCCTTATAGGTGGCAGGTTTATAGGTTCCTTGGGAATGAGAACAGTAGGATCCTCATGTTCCGCTTCTGGTCTCTCTCCCATCTGGCTGTAGATGCCAGGTGAGTTTCTGATTTTGCTTTGCTTCCTGAGCCTGGCCAGCTGTGTACATGCTTAGGGACCTCGAGGAGCGTATGCCTGAGTCTGTAGCCAGAGTATACTGGCCAGAGTTACTAGAGACCAGTAAGGAAGCTGACCTCACAGATGGGAGACGGTCAGGATGTGGGTTGTGATGTTGGTTACTATGGTGGGTTGCCTGTATGGACTCTGGATAAACACAGCATTGAGCTTCCTCCTCCTTGTGGACTCTTGGTTCTTCTTTGTCATAGCCTAAGCTCACCCAGAATCTTATTAGCTTCAGTTCGAGTCTGTTTCCAGGGACATGAATGTATAGAGAAGGGTTAGGAAGCTCCTTTTAGGACAAATGGGCCCCCATCCCCCCACCCCAGAGTAAAGTTGCATGGGTCCTGATGGCCACATATCCTGCAGATCTCAAAAACCATCAACATGCTTATTCGTTGGTCAGTGGATGGACCATCCTCCCCTGCCTGCCAGGAGCATGTTTCTAGGATCAAAGATTACCTTTGGTGAGTGTGCTTAAGTCGCAGCAGGGATGTGGTGCAGAGTGCTGCCTATAGACACACAGCTAGAAAGCTGGGCCCCGTGGCCCATCTAGTTAGGGGGCGGACTGTCCAGCTTCTGAGAATGTTTTATGGACTCAGGAACATTGCCAGTTAGAGTGATTTGGGAAGTAACTAACAGTAACTATGGGTGATTCCCAGAGTCAGAGCCAGGAAGACTAGGGACACTGTGCCCAAGTAGGGACCGTCAAAGGAGAAGGAAGCCTTGCACTTATAGAGTCCATCTTCTCTCTGGTGGTGTGAGACCAGCTAGATAGACCAGCTGTAGAAGCCTATGGCACAGGCCAGTGCCCCTGGGTTAGCAGCTGTCTCGTTTCTGCTGGATGCAGCCCTAGTGCTTGTGAGCCCAGCTGGGTAGCATTGAAGTCAGCGGGGAGGGGAAGTGGTATGGATGCCCTCGGGGAATCTGCATGCTCTTCTGTGCGTGAGTGCCTGTGTGCGTGCGCGTGCGTGCGTGCGTGCATGTGTGTGCATGTGTCTCTGTGTGTGTGCGTGTGTGTGTGTGTGTGTGTGTGCGCGCGCGCGCGCGCGCGCGCGCCTCCTGATGGACTGCTGGAACTCCAGCTTTCACCTCGTCCCTGATGTAATCTTTTCTTACTCTGTAGGTTGGGTCTTGACGGCATGAAAATGCAGGTGAGAGCTGTAGACCGAGGCTGCTGGCTCTCTGTGGCTGTCTCTGCTTCTGTTTTTAATCCCTTTAGTTTATTATGATTCAAAAGTGACAGTCGGGCATGGTGACACGTACCTCAGTTGATTAAAGCAGGAGGACTGAGTTGGATACCAGACAGTGCTATATAGCAAGACCCTGTTTCTGAAGTAAAAGGATGGCAGAATTGACAAACCAGGGAAAAAAAAAACAAAGAAAAAATTACTTCCCCTTGCAGTAAAAGAGGAGGAGACTTGGTCACCCTTTAATCCTCATGTCTGCGGGGCCGTGAGCCCCTCTTAGTAGCTGTACGTCCTCACATGACCCTCTGCAGTCATTCTTCAGAGCGGACTAAACCATGACAGATGCAGGCTTGGCTCAGACCCTCCAGAAACCTTCATCCTATTACTGTGATGGAGGAGTGGCTCTGGGTGGTAATGGCCTCTCTCTAAGGGCATCTGGATGCTCCTCTGGCAGGCCACTAAGAGCTGTGAGTTCTCAGCTGACAGGATAACCCTAGAGATTACACTCTAGCCACCAGTACAGGAGGGGCCTCCAGGTCAGAGAGGTGGGCCCAGGCTTGAAAATTGTTCCTTTCTGTGGTACTTAGTGGTAAAGGAGGGCCTATTTGCATTTGCTCAGAACAAGCAGGAAGTGGTTTGCTGGAGATATAATGTTGGAGATAGCGCATGATGTACGGTCAGCTTTCCCCTAGATCCAAGGGCTCTAGCCAAAGGGTGGACAGTGGATATATTTCTTTCTGGTCAGGTATTTAGCTGGGATCTTTGGCCCCTGTGGAACTATGGGGGAGCTTAGGTCTGACCACCCTGTAGGATTGGGAACTGGGGTTTCTGTCAAATATTCCTGAACAAAACCCACTGTGGACTTGATCATCCATTTCCTACACTGAGACCCAAGACTGTTGTTCAGGAAACCAGATGTCCAGGGTGGGATTTGAAGGGACCTTCCTTCCTATCGGGGCCACAGTAATATGTCAGCTGGGTCCCTGACACCTTAAGCATACTTGGAAATGGAAGGGCTTTGTTTCTGCTTGTCCCGTGACTGGGATGCTGTCATGGGGTATGGAGGAGTCTTTAAGGGAACATACGGTTCTGGGTATGTCCTGAGAAAGTACTGTTCTGCCAGGGCCTGTAAAGGCAGGTGGGGCTCTGTTACCCACGTCTGCCTGCAAGATTCACTGTTCTTTCATTTCTTTGTCAGCTACCAGGGTGCGTAGGGCTCAGAGTCTGGTATAGGGTATTAACTGGGTACTCTCAGACAGACTAGATCCTAGGAGTCAGTGGATGGAGTTGCTCTAACAGCTTGTTCTCTGTGACAGGGCACCAATGGGTCACAGATCTGGGACACTGCATTTGCTATCCAAGCACTGTTGGAGGTATGCGGCTCTATTTCTCTGTGCAGCCCCCCACGTAATCTTCCTGTGTGTATGAGCTAGCTACACGTGCACCCTGAGAGAAATGATACTGCTTACCATGCCTCTGTCCCTTGAGCTTCTCACTTGCCTGTCTCCCAATCCCCTGGTGATAATCCTAAGCAAGTACAGGCTTTACTTGGCAGCCTGGATGCTAAACAAGAGCTTTGGGAGGCTAGCTTAGGGCTTGAATGGGCAGTTGGTGTCTGGGCTGGGCGAGCCTGAGGCTCCTAGAACATTAGCTGCTAGCTGAGGGAGTGAACGGGCAGGTGGTACCTGGGCTGAGTGGGCCTGAGGCTCTTAGAACATTAGCTGCTACCTGAGCTGGCGAGAAAGAATGTTTCTCTGCAGACAAGGTGAGAGCAATGAATCCTGAGGGTGTCTTTGCACGACCCAGGGCCCAGGCCAGTTGAGCTGCCAGAGGTAGGACCTGACAGAATAGAGGGAGTCTGGTAACTATCCAGGGTGGTTTCTTCTGTCTGTTCCAGTCTTTAGTCGTGTCTCATTGTCTTTTCTATCTTTAAAGCTGAGAACATTAAGGAACTCTAGAAAACTCTTTAAGATGTGTCAGTTTCTAGAGGTGGGGGTGGGGTGGCAAGATGTCTCCAGGATACTGGAGGACTGACTCAACTGTGCTACCCTGCTGTCTTCTAGGCAGGTGCACACCACAGACCTGAGTTTCTGCCCTGCCTGCAGAAGGCTCATGAGTTCCTGCGGCTTTCACAGGTGAGGCCTGTGCCTTTTTCTTGTCTGTCCTGCCTCCCTGAGATGGCTTTCTTAGCTTGCTTCCATGCTGCTCTGCCCTGCCCTGCCCTGCCCTAGACCATGTTGGTACACCTAGTCACCCTAAGATAGCTCCGGCCATGGCCTGCAGTGGCTCATCACTAGCTGGTGGTTTCTGTTCTTCATGCTGGGACAACTGTGTGTGGAGAGCCAAAGTCAGTCTATGGCACCGTTAGGAGTTGTGTCCTTGAGTACCACAGCCTGTTCACATCCTAGCCATCTTTGAGGTGCCTCAGGCCTGTGGGCGCCCTCCCTGAGGCCATGTGTAGCCATCTGGCCTGCCAGGTCACTGTCTTTATTCCTGCCTTTCAAATCCACCTATAGCCACCGTCATGTGCCGCATTTTTAGATCGGCCTTGCATACCCTGCTGCAGACACACTGGATGCCTCAGGCCTTGATCCCACTAGCATCTTCCTCTGAGTGTCCTCATGTTCCGATTCCCCTGCCCTCTGATCCCACTGGGATGTAGTTTCCTCAGGATCCTCCATGTGGCTGATGCCCATGTTTGTCTAGGGTGTTAGGAGTGGGTCAGCACTGTGTCATCCTTAGCAGGGCCTTCTCTAGGACATACACTGAATGACAGGCCTTTAGACGCTCACCTGAATGGACCCCACTGCACATGCAGACCTGTCTGTTTGCTCCTTGAACTAAGTCGTGAAGCTCAGGAGCAGTGAACCCATGAAGCTGGGCAGGAGAGTAGGTTTGTTCAACCCTCTTTGGATAATCTAATTTCCTAGTAGTGATAAGGCCATATAGGACTCATGGGTGTCATGGTGCACTGACTGTGGCTCGCAGTAGATCCGTCTCCCAGATGGCAGCACAGGGTCCCAGACACCAACATGTTTCTGTTTTCCACATATGCTCCTTGCTTCTATCCAGGTCAAAGACAACTACCCTGACTATCAGAAGTATTACCGCCATATGCACAAGGTATGTATGGGCAACCCACGCAAGCCCAAAGCTCAACTGTCTTCCCCTTGAGGAGGGCTTTCTGTTGCTTTTCCAACTTCTTGTTCCTGTCAGGGACTTCATTATCCCCCAAGGCAGCCTATACCTCTGTGGCCATGTTTCAGGGTCATTCAGGTATCTAGCGCGCGCGCGCACACACACACACACACACACACACACACACACACAGACACAAAGAGCTGAGCATTGAGCTGGAGAGTTGAGCTTAAGGCAGAGGGTATAAGGGCTCAGAGCCAGCATCAACCTCCTTTGCTGTAAGGGCCTGCTGATAGATGCAGGGATGAGATGTTGACTTAGCTGCTGCCTTTCCATAGTGGGTTCCCTGGGCATGAAATCCTAGATAGTCCCTGGGCTGAAGCTGAAGACTGCTCAACTATGCCCAATGTAGGTCCCTGTGCGGTGGTGGATAGGCCTTGGCCTGACTGTTGCAGCTCAGTAGGGAAGAGCACTGTTACACTCTGTCTCTGTAGGGTGGTTTCTCCTTCAGCACAATAGACTGTGGCTGGATTGTTGCTGATTGCACAGCCGAGGCCTTGAAGGCTGTGCTGCTCCTGCAGAATCAGTTTCCCTCAATCACTGAGCATATCCCCCGAGAGCGACTTTGTGATTCTGTGGCTGTGGTGAGTATCTTCCTTCATGCTTGCTTCTGTGGTTGTGTCTTAGCTGACTAAGATTGAGTTGTAGGACATCAGAGTCTAAGACTGAACCCTGGGATAGATCCTTGGAACTTTGGTTAGGTAGGAAGGCTCTGCGCTGTAATAGATGGGGCCTAGCCCGTTCCAGAGGTCCCCAAGGCTTCTCTTCTTAGCTTCTGAGGCGCAAGGAACTGCCCATATTTGTGATGAGATTTCTGCAGGTCTCATTTGGGAGGCTTGGTGGTCTTCTCTGAGTATCCAAAGAATTGGAAATGTCTGTTCATCTTTGCGCAAAGTCCTTTACACGAAGTCTTTGCTTTCTGTGTATATTTTCCCCTGGAGGTCTGTATTGGCTTGATAGTGGAGTATGTCTCCAGATGTTGTGCAGCTGCATTGGCCACTTACTAAGCATGGAAACTGGCTTATCCCTCCTTCCCGTCCTATTGCTTGCCAGTGGTGCTTCAGCAAAGTCATGCTGTCCTTGTGTGCTAGGCTGTCTGGGTATCTGCTCTTGTTCCAGTTGTTGAGCTTGAGGAATTCTGATGGCGGATTTGCTACCTACGAGACTAAGCGTGGGGGTCACTTGCTAGAGCTGCTGAACCCCTCAGAGGTCTTTGGTAAGTGACTAGCAGCATGGTGTGTAGACCAGGCCTGGCACACTGGCAGGCCCATGGAGAGCCCTCTATGAGCCCCAGAGTACACAGTGCCTGCATTTTTCCGTCTGAGGCCATGGAGACCTTAGGCTGGGGTTACACTCAACTGCTTATTCCCAGGGCCTTGTGCTGTGTGGAGACTGCCATGTATGTGCCCTGCATACGCTTAGTGACTCAGCACTTGTAAGGGCCTATGTGAGAGGCTGCCTGGCCATGACTATTGTCACTAAAGTTGTAGTCTGTCAGAGCAAGCTGTCTCCTCACGGACTCTGGCATCTGCTCCCCCCTTCCCTCATGACTTCTAATTATCCTATGCTTTGACCTATCATACATGTGGGTCTTGAGGTGGGGTGGCAGTGGTAGTCGCCCAGCTGTTTTGTGTGTGTCTCATAGCATAGGTGTGCAGGTCTCGCTGTGCGCATCATGGCCACACTGCCCAGGTTGATCTTGAGGTGACGTCCTGGTGGAAGTCCTGCGTGCTCCAACACCCTTGCTCACCACATTCTGGCCTGAACCATAGTGGCGCTCAGGTGCCTCCTTCTTCTCTCCCTTTCTAGGAGACATCATGATTGACTACACGTATGTAGAGTGTACCTCCGCCGTGATGCAGGCGCTGAGGCACTTCCGTGATCACTTCCCAGACCACAGGGCAGCAGAGATCAGGTAAGGAAAATAAGGCAGGACTGAATAGGCCCACAGCTCAGCATTCCCTGACAGCAGACCTTGGTTCTTCAGAAACACTTGGCTTGAGGAAATACAGGGGCAGTTTCAGATGTCTACAGGTCCATCAAGTGTGTGTGTCTGTGCGTGAGTCTCTGTGTGTATAGGTCTGTCACAGAAGAATGGGTTATTTTTCCTATGTTCTTGAACATGTTTTAAAATGGATATATATTCCTAGCCTCACCACCAGTGTCCAGGTAAATAGCCGCTAAGTGTTCTTTCATGTTGAGAGCCAGTGAATGGTCAGAAGCTCTTGAGATGGTCATGTGGGGACCCCGTCATCACCTGATTTACACCCCTTTGTCCTTCCCCCTGTCCCTTAGTCATGGATTGCTGTTGCTCCCTTTGAACCTGCCTTGGTGGAGTCCCACACTGGCATTGCCAGTTCCTTTTACTGTTACACAGAAGTGCGGGGAATGTTGCATTTGCTGGAAGTAACTAACAACAGTCCGTCCCTTCCACTGGTTCTTGCATTCTTTTGCTCCGCCTTGGTTGTGATGTTTCCTGAGTCTTGGAGAGGTTATATGGCTGTTCATTTTCTCCATCTATGGTTGAATATTGGGCCACTCTGACATAGCACCGAGTACTTTGTCTCAGGAGCTTGACTGGTTATGAGTCTTTGTGGTGCACATCTCATTAAAGTTTCCATTCATGGCCGATGACAGCTGAGGGTGGCAGTAACGTAAACCATAAAAGGGACACATCATACCTACTTAATAAAGCAGTGGCAGTGGCCTCCTCATGGCCTGTGATTTCCCTACCCATGACTTTTGCCCTGGCTTACAGTATCACGTGTGAGTTTCTTCCTGCGGAGGGGGCCTTAGATCACAGCAGAAAGCAGCCAAGTTGCATCTTATTACTATCATGTAAATGATGTGTTACTATTCTGTTAATGAGCGCATCCTACCTGATGCTTCTACTGTAACAAGCAGGGTCCATAGCTGAGCTGGCCTGCACCAACAGCCTGCATGCTGTCTTCAGTATTATGAAGGAAGTAGTTTCTACTTTAGTCTTTGCCTAATTTTGCCAAAGCATATAGTGTCTTTTAACAGTAGAGACTATCTAGTTTTGTTTTGCAACCAAAAAGAGTAGCAGTGGCCTTATGGTTTGAGGGGCCTGTCTAATAGTTCCTCGGGAGGTAGCCCACTCCTAGCATTGAGAAAGTTCACCAAAAAAACCAAACCCAAACCCATAAATAAAACAGTACACATTAAAATACAAGGATAAAGCTTGGTGAGAAGGCTCGGTTCACAGCATTCAGACTGATCTCACTTGTCCCCACGAAACATCAGTGCAGTGCCCCCATCTCACCCTCAGACCGTAAGCCCCATTAAGCTCTTACTTTGGTAAGTTGCTTGGGTGTGGTGTTTCATCACAGCAGTAGAAGAGTAACTAATCCAGAAGCTGGTATAGATAGATTAGATCCGAGACTGAGTGCCATAAGAGACCTAAGCACATTTTTTTTGGGAGGAATGTGGAAGGCTTTGTAAAGTTGGACTAGAAGAGTAGCTGAACACTGGTAAACAATGGACCATCCTAGTAAGAGCTTAGGAGACAGTGCTGAGAACGACACACCTGTGGAGGCCCAGCTCAAAAGGTTCAGGATGGGAACAGTACCAACGAGGCTACAGACCATTCTTGTGGTATTTTAGCAAAGAATGTAGCTGCTTTCTGCCCTCTCCTAAGAGCTTGCCTGAGGCTAAACATGGTAATTAGTAATTGCCATAGGCACATATACAATGAAAAAAGGCAAAAGGGACAGAAATACAGATGCACAGTTTGAAGAGGGAATTTACCCTGGGAGCCAAGGCCTGTGCTGAAAGAGAGCATGTGTTTCCGGGAACTTTGACAGCCTGTGTTCCCTTCTGTGTCCCATAGCTGCTTCCCTACCTCTTTGAAGGTTTGCTTTGATCTGGTTGAAGGAGAGGCCATTCTCACTTTCCTGAGACCCTTGTGTGGGCAGGGTTGGGAAGGGCTTTGTAATTTGATCTGCAGTGGTCCTCAGGTTAACTGCCTGTGTTGCAGGGAGACCCTCAACCAAGGCCTGGACTTCTGCCGAAAGAAGCAGAGAGCTGATGGCTCCTGGGAAGGGTGAGCAGACTGGGGGTGGTGGTGGGGGGGTAGTGGGGGGAGTCAGTCCTTACTGCCTTGGTCCTGGGAGAGTCAGGGAGCTGGGACTTCCTTGCCGATGCTTGCTCTTTGATCATGCTGAGAGCTTGTGTTGAAGTGCTCTGTGGCCTGCGGATCACCCTCCCTGCTGTATGCAGTTCTTGTGTGCCTTGGTTGGAGGAGGCTGTGGCTGAGCCAGGTGGACAGTGCCACTGGTCAGCAGGTCAGACTCTGTTAGCAGGTCACACTCCCTCTGCCTGGATGTGTGTGAGCACTTTGTACCAACTGCCAATGTCCCTTCCTCTCCCTTTCCAACCCTCCTTTCTCTTTCTCTGTCTCTTACTCTCTCTTTGGTTTTGTGAGACAGGGTCTTGCTGCACATCTCAGGCTGGCTTTAAATGAGCTATCCTGTCTTAGCCCAGTGCTGAGAATATAGACATGTACCACCATGCTCAATCCCGTTAATATAGGCATGTACCACCATGCTCAATCCAGTTCTGCCCTCTCTAACGGAGGTTGTTCCAGTACCTGGGTGTAGAGTACCTGTACGCTCACTGGAGTGAAGACCAAGTCTGATGTTCTGTTCTGTTCTGTTCCCTCTAGCTCCTGGGGGGTTTGTTTTACCTACGGCACCTGGTTTGGCTTAGAAGCATTCGCTTGCATGGGGCATACCTACCAAGACGGGTAAGTGGGGCTTTCAGGCTGATGGCAGATGAGGGCATTGCCATGGTAACTGTTCTCTTCTGTTTTCTGTGCTGTGATAAAGCACTAACCAAGAGCCCCTTGGGGAAAAAAGGCTTATACTTCCAGGTCATAATCCACCCTTGAGGGAAGTTAGGGCAGGAACTGAAGCAGAAACCATGAAAGAAGCCCCACTCAGCCGACTCTCTTCCACAGTGGGCTGGACCCTCCCACTTTCTTCCATTGGTGATCTCTTTTCCCGGGTGACCCTGTGTTAAGTTGACAGTAAAACTAAGCAGGCCAGTAACGCTATGCCATGGTGGTTTTTTTCTTTGACATTTGATTTTATTTTGTTTAATATTTTTAAACAATGAGATAAGATCATAATTTCAGAAAATGGGAATTCTAAGGACATATTTTTTGGCTCTTAAGCCTTGTCTAAGTGTTACCTCAGCATCTTTTAAATCTCTTATCCTGATGAGAAAGGGTTAGGGTCTAGGAGCTCAGGAAAAGAGCACTTGGTTCAAGCCCTGTCTCTGCCCTAGCCAGTGCTTCTAGATCTAGTGGGTTTGGGGAATTAGGAATGTTGTGCTGAGTCAGATGCAACCAGGGATGCCTAGTTCTGTGTCTGTGTACCCACATACCCAGCCCGGATGTGTCTGTGCTACAGAGTATTTTCCTCTGTGCCCAGAAGCTCTGTGAGACATATGCACCCATATTCACTCACCTCTGCAGCCCCCTCCCCTAAGGCAGCCTGTCAGGGTAGGATATAGAGAGGGCTTAGATCCAGCCAAACATGATGTTCCAAACCTGCTCTCTCTACAGGGCTGCTTGTACAGAAGTAGCTCAGGCCTGCAACTTCCTCCTGTCCCGGCAGATGGCGGACGGGGGCTGGGGGGAGGACTTTGAGTCCTGTGAACAGCGGCGGTACGTGCAGAGTGCCAGGTCCCAGGTCCATAGTACGTGCTGGGCCCTGATGGGTTTGATGGCTGTCAGGTAAGGGTAACGGGAAGCATCCTTGGGAGTGTGTACTAGGGACGGTCGGCTTTGAGGAGGTGGCCTAGGGTGTGTACAAATGTGAAAGTAGCCACGGGACTGAGCCATTATCCCTCTGCAACTGGATGGAGACCGCTCCAGAAACCCATACTCCTGTCTGGATGAGTGGTACCTACAGAGAGACTCATCTCTTAGAAATGGTTTACCTATCCATCCGTAGTCAGGATGTGTTGGCAGAGCAAGAACAGCTGGGGCCTGAGGGAAACGAATGAGATGGGCTGTGGTGGGGAGGTAAAGCACTGTCTCGGTATTCAGAGCCAAAACTGTAGCTGCTTTTGGCTCTCTTGTGTCTGTAGCTCATATTGAACCACATGTACTGCACACATGTGCACAGGTCCACATATGTATGCGGATGCACATGCAAGTGCAGATATGTGTTTAGGCGTATACATATGTGTTCACTCAGGTGTGGGAGTGTACACACACACACACACACACACACACACATTGTAATGCTGTCTTAGCCTGTGTTGCTATTGTACACTTGGAGCCATTTGGAGATCTTCCTGAAACCCCCATAGTCAGTGTGTATAGGGAGCCCAAGGGCAGGAGTGTCATCGGTCTGTTCCTACTCAGTCCCCCACTGCTGGCCTTGCTTCTCCCAGACTCTCAGTGCATCAGAGCACATAGCTTATGTGGCTTCCAGTCAACAGGTGGCCAAGACAACTTTTATAAGGACAACATGTAATTGGGGCTGACTTACAGCAGGTCAGCATAAGGCTTGTCTTCCTAGGGAATCTATCAGCACCGAGTGCCAGCCATGTCATCATGGCAACCATATTGCCCCACCTATGCACCCCCATGCTTAGCATGTTCTGCTTCTCAGGGGTCTTGGGAAGATTATAGCATGAGTCTCGGGTGTTCTGTTTGTTAGGGTTTACCTGTTGTCTTAGGATTTCATTGCTGTGAAGAAACACCATGACCAAGGCAACTCTTAGAAAGGCAGACATTTAATTGGGGCTGGCTTACAGTTTCAGGGGTTCAGTCCATTATCCTCATGGCATTGTGCAGGTAGACACTGCTGGAGAAGGGGCTGAGAGTTCTACATCTTGATCCTCAGGCGGTAGAATCCCCTCAAGGGATTGTGTGTGTCATACGAGGCGTGAGCATATATAGCCTCAAAGCCCACCTCCACAGCGACACACTTCCTCCAATCAGGCCACACCTTCTAATAGTGCCACTCCCTGTGGCCAAGCATTCAAGCCCATTCCTATTCAAGCCACCACAGCTGTCTTCAGCATGGTATTTGGAGACTTTTTGTTCTTCTCCTGGGATGCACGTTTAGACCACATGCTAGGTATGTTCATACCTGTCTTCTTGCTCCTCAGGCATCCCGACATCACTGCTCAGGAGAGAGGAATCCGATGTCTGCTAGGGAAGCAGCTCCCCAACGGAGACTGGCCTCAGGTGTGTGAGGGATGGGCAGTCGTTCCCACATTGATTTCCAACTTGCCCGTTAGTTTCCATGTGCTCTCCTGTGCTGTGTTCCTCTGAGGGAGCTTTGGGGATCTGGGATATGGACACTGCCAAGCAGAGGCTTGTCCTGCTTGTAAGAGCTAAGATGTGTGGAGCACATCTTGCTGTCTGTAAAGGAAGCTGGCTGGGGAAAGAACTGGAGCATTGACGTTTCCTGCACAACCCCAGCTTACCGTGTGCTTTGTGTGTGTGGTTCCTCACAAGATGTGCAGATGGCTTCCATGTGTCCCTGTGGTTATAGGGGATTCTTAGAGACTACTAGTCCAAGGAAGAATGTTTACTTCAAGCTATAGTCTGAGCTGGGACCAGAGTCGAGCAGGATTGCTGTCAACCCATGCTTCCCTGTCCTTGCTTGCCTGTCTTTGGTTCATCAGCTTTCCCCAAGCAGATTTGTCCTAGGGCTGGGAAGTTCAGTAGTTAGGACCACCATCCAGGGACAAGCTCTTAACTGCTCATTTTCCCGTGTCTTTCCAGGAGAACATCTCTGGAGTCTTCAACAAGTCCTGTGCCATCAGCTATACAAATTACAGGAACATCTTCCCCATCTGGGCCCTGGGCCGCTTCTCCAACCTGTATCCTGACAATACCCTCGCTGGCCACGTTTGAACATGTGTGTGCCTGTGCTGCATCTGGCCAGCATCATCACCATACAGGTCCAGGGGAGCCTGGTTTCTTAGCTAGGTGATAAGAACCTTCTTAGCCCCGCTTAGGCTCGTTCTCTATTTCTCTAGACATGAGGCTGGGGATAGGGTCAGGGTTGGTGTCTTTGGACACTTGTCAGTGTGTGCTTAGCTCTTGGACTAGCTTCAGTGAGAAAGGGAAGAGGATAAGCATTGAGATCCAGAGAGGCACAGTGGATTCCGAAGCTCCTGGGTATCCTCCTTGAGGGAGCGAGACTATAGAGCTTTCATGATCAGTGACTTCCCTGTGAGGGAGCAGCTGGCTTCTTTACTTCCTCCCTTGTCAACTGTGGAATGAGCCCTTGAGCAGACTTCCATTTGTTGTGCTGGGGGAGTTAGAGCAACCCTGTGGTGCAGGTATGCTCAGAGAAAGGCTCAATGGCGAGTGAGGCAAGTCCCTTGCTCAATGTGCCGTGAGCAGTGTCTGTTGTCCCCAGAGACTTGCCACTCGACTACATCACTGTATGAAATGCCAGTTTTCCAGAAAGGAAATACAAACTCGATTTGTACTAAAAATGCTACTAAAAGTCATTTGAATGATCACCCATTCCCTTAATAAACAGACACTGGGCTGGTGGCCCAGTGGTAAAGAACACTGGCTGCTCTTTCAGAGGACCTGGGTTTGATTCCCCGCACCCACCTGATGGCTAACACATTTAACTCCAGTTCTCAGGGAACCCAATATCTTCTTCTGGCCTCTGTAGGTACCTCACATGTGGTACATAGACATATATACGCTCATAAAATAAATACACATAAAATAAATCTAGAAAATAAAATATTAAACAACAACCCCCCTTCCCGAGACATTTCATCCTGGAGTATCCTGAGTCGGTGTGGCGAGGAGCCAGGTGTAGCATAAACTTAATACACATTGCGTTGGTCTCTGGGATATCAGCGTCCTGATATCCGGGCTTCTAAGTCATCTTGTCAAGATAGAGATGCACACGTGGGAAGCCATTAAGGTAGATAGTGGTTGTAGCAGTCCCTGCCATGGGACAGTGCTGGAGCATGGACAGCTGATCACATCCAGCTCACCACTTAGCTCACCGAGCCAGCCAGGAAAATGGCCACGACACCCAAAGATCATTATCAGCCCTTAGGCTAGCTGTGCTTTGAATCCAAGTGAGGGCCAGATTTCTGAGGCAATCCTTCTTGGGTGTGAGCTCCAAGTTCCTGATTCTAACTGTGTGTCTGGCCAGCATGCAGGCAGCGTTCATGGTGGTAACTATGTGTCTCCTTGAAGTTACTGTTTTCTCCCTGGCCATGGTGAGCAGGGACCAGCTGGATGCGCTGCACCCCTAGTGCTTTCTGCACTGGTAGCTCCAACCTCTCCCCGACCCGTAGTCTTCCCTTGGACAAGCAGAGAGCTGTGTCTGATCCCCCTTTCCCTGTGCAAGACCCTCTAGGGCAGCCCTTTGCCATGGTGCAGGTTCCCTGAGGCTTTGTGTCGTCTGCCTCCTGCCCAGCTCCCACCATGGATGTCTTGTGCTGTGACTCGGGGCTTTTCTGCCTTAGATCGGGGCCTGTTCTGTTCATAGCACTGACTTCCTAGCCTCTGCCAAGAGTAGAACTGAATTCACTCGATCTGCCCCTCGAAGCAGCAACCATCCTTTGGAATTCCCAGTCACGACCAGATCACTGTCCATTTGCAGGGCCAGGAGTTCCCTTCATAAACAGACAGCTGCCGAAACATGTTTTAGGCTGTAGCAGATCATGCTGCAGAGTTCTCAGGATGCACTGGCTTACCAGCCCCAGTTTAGAGGAGTTCTCCAGGCTCTGTGGAGAGTTGGTGGGCGACACTCACCAGATAACTGTCCAGAAGATCTTAAGGATTCTTAAAATGAAAGGTTTAGCTTGTCGGGAATAATTTGGAATTGCGCTGACAGCTTTTCCTGTGGAGTCACAGTAGATTCCTCTATTAACTGTGATGTGAACCTCAACACTCTATTTTGAGGGATACTTTTGTAAAAAATGCTGACATCCCCCCCCCCCCCCCCCCCCAGTGAAGCAGTTTTCTTGTGTGGTACTCACTATGACATGATCTTCACTACATAGTCCAGGATGGCCTCAAGCTCGAGGGTAGTCCTCCTGCCTCCACCTCCTGTGCGTTGGAATTACAGGCGTGTGCTACCATCCCCTGAAGGGCTTGATGGGTACGTCTCTCTGACAAAGTGTTTTTTCCTTCTAAAATATGACTTATTGCTAAATAGAATTAAATTGACTAAGATGGTTTTCTTTTTTTTTTAAATAAATTGTTGCTGGATGCTGTTTTCTCATTTTCTGTTTGAGCAAATACAACTGTATGGTGATATATCGCTAATCAACTTGATTTATTTTTAGTTAGTTAATTAATTAATTGGTTTGAGACAGGGTCTCACTGTATAGCTCTGGCCATCCTGGATCTTACTGTGTAGACCAGGCTAGCTTCTAGCTCACAGAGGTCCGCCTGCCTCTTCCTCCCAAGTGCTGGGATTACAGGCGTGCTCTACTACACATGACTTTCAACTTTTTTTTTTTAATCTTAACTTTATTTTATCTCTATATGTTATATAGATACCACTACCATCTGTAGTATAAATTCCTGGTTTTTTTCTAAAGTTTCAGGTATTTCTATTCAAAGCTTTGCAAAAGAAATAAAACAAAAGGCTAACAATGTGATCAAATGTGCAGTTCCAAAATGGCCTTTTGGTGTTTACAGTGAGTCCTAGGAAGGAAACTGCAGTCATCCTGACCTGGTTAAGAAGTCTCCTGGCAAGTGTGTAGTACCAGTAGAAAGCTAAGAATTGGCTCTTGATCATGCTCATCACTATGAAAATCTTTCTTAAAAAAATCTGTACAAAAGGTCTTCATAACTCAATTTTTTGTTTTGTTTTGGTTTTTCAAGACAGGGTTTCTCTGTGTAGCCCTGGCTATCCTGGAACTCACTCTGTAGACCAGGCTGGCCTCGAACTCAGAAATCCGCCTGCCTCTGCCTCCTGAGTGCTGGGATGAAAAGGTGTGCGCCACCACTGCTCGGCTTATAAGTCAATTTTTAAATAATGTAATGTTGTCTACTATGTGGTGTTTACCTGACTTGTTTTGTGTAGAGAGGTTATATGTCCCAACTCTGACCTAGATGAGTATGGTACTCAGTTCAGACATACCTCACAGCAGATTTCCTTCTCCCCTCATGATTGAATTATCAACTTCTCTTCACTGATGTAAAAAAAATACCAAGAAGTGAGAGACCCTGAATGATAAATGTGCTAGGTACACAGATGGAGAGGTGTTCAGTCTGGACTGCCACAAAGCAGAGTGTTCTAGGATGTGTGGACCCAGTCATACCCCAGCTTCGTAAAAAAGAAACAGAAACCAAACCACATTTCTCTTATGACTAATCTTCACTAGGACCTACACTTCTCAGAGCAGCAGGGGGTTCAAAACTATGAAGCGCCAGTGACACCCATCATCAAAGACAGCAGTAAAATTTAAGAAGCAAAAAATCCTCCAAAGAAATAACTGCTTAGCCCTCCTAGCTCCTGAGCTAGGGGGACTTGGTTGACAGAATAGGGAGGGCCAGCAACCTGTCCCAGCACAAAAGAAAAACAGCCTCTGAGGTAGATCATACACAGCCAACCAAGCACACAGTTTTGGAAAACAACATTACTTTTAGAAAAAAAACTGCTTTGGGTCTGGAGACATGACTCAGTACTTAAGAGCACTAGCTGTTCTTCCAGAGGACTCAGGTTCAATTCCCAGCACCCACATGGTGGCTCACAACCGACTGCAGCTCTAGTTCCAGGGGATCTGACATCCTCACATCAATGCACATTAGATAAAACAGTTAAGAATTACTAAAAATTGCCTTGATTAAAAAAAAAAAGTAGCAGTGAATCATTTCCTGTTCTGAAGTAGAAATAACTATTTATGAATGAGCAGTGTCACAGTTTGAAAGTTGGTTTTCTTCACATTTGAACACTACACGCATTATTTAGCAACGACATAAAGTGTGGCACTGCTTGGATTCAAATCTTCCTTTTGTGTTTTTTTGGTCTCTGTGTGTCCATACATCGATCAAATTATAAAACCTAATGCAAAGGTACAAAAAAGGCACATACATTCTCCTAGCCGCAAACCGGCTTGGCAAAAATAAAGAGCAGAGAAGATGGGATTCTTAGAGACAAGGTGGACCTGCTAGCGACCTTTAAAAATGCCAAGTCATGTTTATTTTGTCAAAGTTACCTAGTAGAGAGAGAGAGCACGTGCATGCAGCCTGTGAGCCAGCAAGCAACCCTCTGGTTCTTGCCACACTTCGGCTGTAGGGTTCCTTGGTCAGAGGTGACACTGTGGAATAAACAGACCAACCTTTGAGCCATTGCTTTTGAGTTCTTGCCTTGCCTTCCCTCAAGGACAGTGACAGAATTATAAGCTGAGTGACACCTTCCCTCTCTTGCTCCCGGTCAAAGTGTTTTGATCACATCAACAGAAATCAAAAGGGGACAGCCTGTTAAGAGCAGCAGGTTCTAGGATCAAGCTCACTGGCATTTATGAATGCTTCATCTGAAACCATGGAGACTTAACACCTTCACGATCTTCTACATCATTCATTCATCATGCTGGGGCCTGAGAATCTTCAGAGACCACTAAGTATGTTCTTTGGCCGTAACGGAGTTAAGAGAAATGAAGGGATATGGAAAACCCCCCAAAACTTGGGAGATGAACAGCACACTTCTAGCTAAATAACGGTTACGAAAGACGAAGGCAAGAACAGCGTTAACTGACATTACTTGTTAGGGGTGTTTGTTTATTTTACGTCCTGACTGCAGTTTCCCCTTCCTGTACTCCCGGTGTTTCCCCTGTCCCCTGTCCGTCCACTCCTCAGAAGCGGGCAGGCCTCCCGTGGATATCCACCAGCTCTGACATAAGTTGCAGCACACCTCTCCTTGTAAGTGAGGTTAGACAAGGCAACCCAGTAGGAAAAAAGGGTTCCAAAAACAGAGTCAGAGACAGCTCCTTCCCCTGCTGTTAAGAGCCGGACAAGGAGACTGAGTTACACAGCTATAGCATATGTGCAAAGGATCTATGTCAGTCCTGTGCAGGCTCCCTGGTTGGCAGTTCGGTCTCCGTGAGCCCTGCATAGGGGTATTTCTAGGTTATGACTTTAGGAAGGTGAGCTTTGGTGATGTGGTCAATAGTTCCCCCTTTGTAGTCTTTCCCCCTCCTGATCACATGTTCCAGCGATGCCAGTCCCTAAATAAAACAAAAAACAAAACACAAACCAGTGTCTAGTCGATTGGCTTTAATTTCTGTTTGTGCACAACATAATGTTTCTGCTTTTATTTTTTTGTTTAAATAAAAAGGGGTGGGGAATGCTGGGCAGTGGTGGGGCACGCCTTTAATCCCAGCACTTGGGAGGCAGAGACAGGCGGATTTCTGAGTTCGAGGCCAGCCTGGTCTACAGAGTGAGTTCCAGGACAGCCAGGGCTACACAGTACTTACAAATTTGTCTCAGTTATGTCAAAAATACTGATATGGGGACTAGGAAGATGGTTTAGAGGGTAAATTTACTAGAAACACAGGCCTGACATGTGAGGTTTATCCCCAGAACCCAGGTAAAAAGCCAGATGCCAAAGCATCCAGCTGTAAGTCTAGCACCCTTAACAGCAAAATGGGAGGTAGAGGAGGCAGGAGAATCACCCTGAAACTGGGCCAGTTAGCACAGTAGCAGAGAGAGAGAGAGAGAGAGAGAGAGAGAGACCCTGTCTCAAAGTGGAAGGTGAACCAACTCCCAACAGTTACTCTCTGATCTACACAGGTACACACACACACACACACACACACACACACACACACACACACGATATGGGGACCTTTATATGGACATCAGGTTGCATACTACATGACTCCAGCTCTGGCAGGGTAAAGGATAAAGAGCACAGGCCTTTCAAGACCATGGAAACTACTCTGTAGGACACTGTAGTGGGTAGATACCACCATTCTACCTTTGACCAAGCAGTACAGAACACGCGGCTCCAAGAGGGAAGCGGCACACCCAGTACCCACTGGGTGATAGGGACGTGTCACGTTCAACACTCTGACCCTCAGGGGCAGGGCTCTGATGGTGGGGAGAGGTGTTCTCTACCTTCTAATCTTGTAAATCTGAAATGTATTTAAAACATGAAAGCTTTAAAAGAAAGTGATGCTGAAAGCCCAGGGGAAAATTCAAGCAGAAAATGAAAATGACAAGCTGGGAAGTGGTGGCGCACGCCTTTAATTCCAGCACTTGGGAGGCAGAGGCAGGAGGATTTCTGAGTTCGAGGCCAGCCTGGTCTACAGAGTGAGTCCCAGGACAGCCAGAGCTACACAGAGAAACCCTGTCTCAAAAAAAAAAAAAAAAAAATGACATCAAAATTTGTAGGATGCAGCAAAGCATGAAGTGAACATGGATTTAAGATCAGAAAGCTAGAAAACTATATTAGGAAGCCAAAACAAGTGTAAATAAGGAAAGGATCAAAAAAAAGCTGAATCAGCCCGAAGGGTAGGGTTTTATAAAGATTAACTGACTCTCGTCTGCTACGTAAAAACAAAGGAAATGACTTGTATCGTAAACAATACAGGGCCCATAACAGTGGTTCTCAACCTGTGGGTCAGATAGACTGTGTGCGTGTCGGATATTTACATACGATTCATACCTGTAGCAAAATCACAGGAAGTCGCACTGAAATACCTTAATGGTGGGGGGTCCCCACAACATGCGGAACCATATTCAAGGGTCGCAGCGTTAGGAAGGTTGAGAACCATGGGCCTATCACCACACATCCTAGAGACGGTAAGTCTCTGTCCACCTTGCTTTCTCAAGCTGCTGCCCAACCTTGCCTGCACACTCTACCCCAGGCCTGCTCTGGTTGCTTAGTTCCCAGTTCTTCTGCTTGCTGTGTCCCGTTAAAACCCCTGCCAATGATGCTCTTCCGTACTGTTTTTGTCTTTCCCTCTTTGGCTTGATCTATTTGTGCGAGATGTGAGACCTGCTAGGTACCTTAAATTAGGCTCCAGACGATACATATCCGACAGTTTCCAGGACTGGTTGTAAGAAAGACAATTGTCACACAGAGCAGGTATGTGTAAGTAGCTTTGTATCCCTTAGGTAAGAGGAAGAGTTTCAGGGTAGCCTGGGCTACATAATGAGATCCTATCTAGATACTAATTTTCCTGTTTTATTTGATTTTAAAGATTTAATTATAAGTTTAAAACATTCCCAGAAGAAATCTAGACCTGTATAGCTTCACGGGTAAGTTCTATCAAACATTTCAGAAAATAGTTTACTTACTCATTTAAATACCTTAGCATGAGTCAGGACACTTGGCACTCCTTTTGGAACATGATGGTGTAAAATCAGGTCAAGATGCTATTGAGAAGCCTCTGAGATGCCTTCCTGGGTAAAGATAACTGCTGCCAACCTGATGATCTTAATTTGACCCCTAGAACCCACATGATACAAAGAGAGAGCTGACTCTGGAGAGCTGTCCCCTGACTGTCACGTGTGCACTCTGGCATGGGTGTGCACCCCCACACAAACACACAAAGGCATGAAAAGGCACTAAGGTGTTTAGGGGCTAAAAAGATGGCTCAGTGGTTAAGAGCATCGGGTGCTCTCCCAGAGGACTTGGGTTGGATTCCCAGCACCCACATGGTAGCTCATAACTGTCTGTAACTACAGGTCCAGGGGAAACTAACACCCTTTTCTGGCATGCACATGGTACACAGACATGCAAGGAGGCAAAATACCCAGACAAATACACTTATAATAAATAAATTAATAAATGTAAAGACATAAGAGGTGATTCAGATCACATCTGTCACAAATGTGAAATTAAACTTAAGAGTAATAACAAATTGAGTCCAGTTATAACTTCAAAGGACAGTGCATCATGATAAACAGAATGTTGACAGGCAGGTGGCTGAATGGCTTTTTTTTTTTTTTGGCCTGGGTAAGAGGTGGTGTTTCAGTGTGGTTAGAAACTAGAGGAGGGGACCAAGTGGTGGTAGCACACGCCTTTAATCCCAGTGCTCGTAGGCAGAGGCAGGCAGTTTCTATGTTCGAGGCCAGCTGTTTTACAGTGCAAGTTCTAGGACAGGTACACAGAGAGAAATCACACATGCGCACATGCGCGCGCATGCACGCACATGGGAAAGCCATTCATGTACCCTGATCTGACTGAGTTCTGACCAATGTTTTTATGTTCTCGCTGTCTTTAAAGGCTACTGAAAACTCTTTTTTTAAAAAAGATTGATTTATTTATTGATTTTATGTGAGTACACTGTCACTGTCTTCAGACACATCAGAAGAGGGCATCAGATCCCATTACAGATGGTTGTGAGCCACCATGTGGTTGCTGGGAATTGAATTCAGGACCTCTGGAAAAGGAGTACAGTGCTCTTAACCACTGAGCCATCTCCCCAGCCCTCCTTGAAACTCTTAATGGCTCTCATTCAGATTCCCATTGCCCTTGTTCAAGGAGAGAGGCCAACGGACCCAGCATTTGACGTTTAGAATCTCTTTTTCTCCACAAAATCCAAGTTTGCTACACTTGAAATATCATACTCACATGGCCACCTGGACTGAATATAAAGATTTTTACCCAGGGATCATGCCAGTGTCTGCACAAAGTGCCCCAGACATTGATGGAGAGCCCCAGACACTGGCAGAAGAGGACCTGGTAGAAGTTGGACTGGGGTTTTCTGGTTGCATCCTTTCTCATCAAGGACGACCAGGCAGCAACCCTTGGTGTCTCCAAGCAGCCGGTACAGGAGGACCCGATTCAGAGATGGAGCTCATTCACTTTACGCAGTAGGAAAAGCAGGGGGCCCAGGTGAGTTCCCAGGAAGCTACATTAGCTGACTACTGTAGTACTGCCTATCTCATACTGGTTCATAGAGCCTCATCTCTACTTACTCCAGTGTTTGGCATGGAGTCAGACACCCAGTGCTCAGTGTGTATAGTGGACACGAATGTGCTGCCCAAAGTCTTTTCATGAGGGAAGTGTGACATGACCAGTAAGTGGCCTCCATTCCTGGCCCTGTCAGGGTTCTTCTAGAATCTCCCGGGACTGTGGGGCAATCATGCGGTTCTGCTCAAGGCTGGTCATCTCTTCTGTTCTCAAGGCTCTTTCCTTCCTTAAGTATAGCTTCCAAGGGTGAGACTCAAAAGCAGCATCCCATATCTCTTGTAGGTTCTGGGAGCCCCACTGGCCTGTGGCCCTGTGGAGCCAGGTAATAAGAAATTAACCTCATAGACACATGTTATAGGAAGAACAGTCATTGAGGTGACAGTCAAGTCTCCACTGTGGCTGTGGGCTTCTCACGGTATGGACAGCATGGCCCTCCCATTCCCTGTTCTGGCTGCTTCTGGAAAGTGCTAGAAAGGTCTGTCCTCCCTGTCTAGGCTGCCTTCTAGAAGGTCACCCTCTTCCCTCCACAGTCCGCAGATGAATCAATGTTATGAACATTCAATCCCTCTGTGGTTTTGAGGCCCATGCCTACATTCTTGTATGCATCTGTGTATCAGCAGGCCCAGGTTGGTTTAGAGAAGTCTGGGAGCAGAGGAGGAAGAGGATGTTGGCTTTGTGGCGCTGCCTCTTTAAGGGTAACGACATCACAAGGCTGTGGAAGGCCAGGCAGCTGTGGAACTCCGTGGCCTTAGGCTGTTTCTGTGGGCTCTTCCGGCTCCATATTTCCATCTCCATGGGACCACAGGCCCACATGTGAGCACTTGACACCATGGCAGAGGGTAACGAGCTGATGAGCAGGCTCATGAGTGAGAATGCAGACCTGAAGAAGCAGGTGCGTCTTCTGAAGGAGAACCAGATGCTGAAGAGACTGCTCAGTGAGAGTTGCCAGGAGAGCTGTGTTCGAGGGAGCCGGGACCTGCTCTATCCCAAGGTCCCTACCTACCCTGAGGCCTGCTCCCCCGGGAATGGAGGTGAGGTGCAGGCTTAGCCAGGACAGGGCAGCTCTACCTGTGAAAGGGTTGTTAGGTATGGACTGGCTGTTGGATATGCTGGTTGGTAATGTCTCGAGGCACCGCCAACCTGGCTTAAAGCAGGCAGGGTGTACCACAGGGCTCCAGGCCTGCTTGGCTGGGAGGTTTCATCCTGCTCTCTGTGTATCTTCCTCCTCTGCTTTGTAGCAGCTTGTCCCATAGTCTTGTCTTGCAGAGGTGCAGGTGTATCTACTGATTGAGCCAAGCTGACATTCATTTGTCATCCACTAAAAGAGTCACTTGGTTGAACCTGGCTTCAGGAGAGGAGTGCAGCGCCCACCCCAGAGGGAGATCCTGATATTGACTCTTGGGTGTCAGTAGGTGGCAAAGCCTATGGTGCTATCACCGGATTACTAAATAGTTTCAACTCAAACCCGTAGCTTTTTTTTTTTTTTTACACAGAGAGTGGGGCATGGGGGTTGGGGGAAAACATGCGTGGGGCTTGTGACCAATCTCTGCAAAAAGTAGTTGTGTTTTACAAGGTTTTTTTTTTTGCCTGTAAAAAATTCCATTTCTTATAAACAATAGTCTAATTTGGGATGTGGTTGTTGGATATGACCTGGACTTTGACTGGAATGTGGACAGAGCCCCTCTCCCAATCTCTGGGGTCTGAGAACTCTAGTGACCCTGTGGGTTCAGCTTCCTGAAGGAAGTGATTGCCGAGAGTGGGAGGCTAGGGAGCTGTTCCAACTCACCCAGTCCTTAAGGAGACAAACAGACGGATGGTAAACTGGATTTGGCTAGGCTGTAGCCCACTCCTGTGGAGGTGTCTTTGAGGTTAGCTATAAACCTGTTGTGAGGGAGACTTTGAGACTGCATTTGGTATAATGGCTTCTTAGAGCCCACTAGGGAATGTCTATCTCCGTCCTCTGATCCCAGCCAGCGCTGAGAATGTATTTTTGTAGCCCATTGGAGTCTGGTAGGCACAAAGCCTACCAGAGGGGTGAGGGGTCCTTCACATCTCCACCACTGAGTCCCAAGGGGAGCCTTGAAGAGGAAGCTGGGTTATCTATGGGATCGTCATAAGGAGTTAGAGTGGGGGATGGAGACAGAGTTGCTGCCCAAGTGGCCAAGAAAGCAATGTTTGTTGGAGGGGCTGTGCTCACGAAGCTGGGTCACATGTGACATCCTGCACACATGTGACGTTTGTAACATGACATGCTGTGGTGGTCATATGAACCCACATCTCACTGGCCACTGTCAGAGACTGACAAACCCATGCCACCCGACCGTGTTCCAAGGCGCGAGAGAGGGGTTTATCTCTAGTTTTAGACTTTTACATGCAGTTTCCCCAGAACTATTTTGTTGAAGAGACTCTCTTTTCTCAGAATTTTTAGGTTTTGGTTTATGGGCCCACTTTAGTTTTCTGCTTCTTACGGAGCCGTTGAACACTGGTTCCAAGAAAATGTCATTAATGTTTCTAGCTGGGGTACAGCTGGACCTAAAGCTCTTTGGTGCTTTGAAGGGAATATGGATGGGCAGGTCCTCAAGGACGGATGGGCCTTACAAGGGCAAACAAGGAGGTGTAGCATCTCGCTGGCAAGTTGTTATGCTTTGCTCTTATAAGATACTTTGGGCAGAGCAGATTTCTGATAGGCTCTCGAAATACTTTCTCAAGCTTGCTTGCTTTCCTGCTAGGAGAACAAGGCCTAGGTAGACAAGAACTCCCCAAGTCAAAGGATGAATAGATCAAGTGAGCAACAAGACAGTCAAACATGCACACCCCTGAGCTTAGGTGTGGTTTTGGAAGGGCTCCTTGGAGAGCAGGGAAGCACATTCAGAGATCTTGACCACAACAAATAGTTTTTTTCAAGTACTGAGCTTTGAACTCAGGGCCTAGCCCATCTAAGCAAATGTCTTACCGCTGAGTCACCAACCTGAGCCACAGCTTTGCTTTTATGATGAAATGAGGTGGAAAGTCGTTGGCTGGGCACTTGGGCCAGCGGACAGAGGAACCAGGTGATTCACGGGTGGCTGGATATGGGTAAATCTGAAAAGAATTTATGTTGCAGAAAAACATATAGGATGTCGCCGTTATTGACAAATTTGAAGAGCACGTAGACATCACTCTAGTGAGTGAGGTTGTGAGCACACCAAGGCCCACGTGCTTACTGTTGAGTTCATGAAGCAGGGAGGGGCTCCCTCTATCCCCAGGCAAAATGCCTGGGAGGAGGGGAAGGGATAGAGCTCTGGTTGGGAGTGGTAGTTTGCATCCACAACCCTGTGCTTCCAGATGTGTCTATGAGCTCATCTGACTTATTGCCCTTTTCTTCTCCACCCCAGGTCCAGATTTTGGAAGGTTTGCTGGTGTCCCTGACACACCTTCCCAGCTACAGACATCCTCTCTGGAGGACCTGCTATGCTCACACGCCCCACTCTCCAGTGAGGATGAAGCCTCCCCAGGCTGTGCAACCACCTCTCAGATACCTTTCAAGACCTTCCTCAGTCCTTCAGAACTTCATGCACGAATTGCCGACAGGAAGCTGTCCCCACTCCTGAGTTCCTTGCAAGACTCCCTGGCTGACAAAACCCTGCTTGAGCCCAGGGAAATCTCTCGACCTAAGAAGGTGTGCTTCTCGGAGAGTAACCTGCCCACTGGGGATAGGAGCAGGAGGACCTATTACCTCAATGGTATGGTACACACAGGTGGCCCTGGGTGGGAAAACAGTGTTTCAGAGACTTGACTGTGACTAGCTTCTCAAGTGGCAAAGAGTGGGGAGGAACGCTAGGGTGGGCCTGGGTCCAGGATTAGGTCTGTCCTGGCCTTTTGGAAAAACAAAAAACAAAAACACCAGAGATGCTCATCCTCAATATTTAGCTGAAAAAAAAAATCTCTTCCTGCGGTTCCACATCTAAGTCCTTTTGGGTTTATGTTCGCTAGGTATTGCCTCCCAGTCTGAGAATTTTCCACTCTTTGCTGTTTGGCTGAGGGCAGAGTGAAATTTGAACATAGTCAAGTAGAATTTCCTGATCGTTTTCTTTTGTAGTTTGTGCTTTTTTGTGTCTAATTTAGGAAGTCTCTGTTAAGCCCAAGGTTATAGATGTGCTTTAATCTTTTAGTGGTTTCATAGCTTCAGGTTTTGGATTTAGGTCTCTGACTAGGTACAAGTGTTTGGAGTTTTGTCTGTGGTATGAGGGTTGCCTGTAGAAGCTACTCCAGAGCCAACACTTGAAAGATGGCTGTTCCTCGTGGCATGACCTCAGCATCTTGTCAAAAGCGGGTCGGTCCTCTTCTGCATGTGAGTCTAGCTTTGGACTCTTATGTGGCTCAATATATCTGTGTGGATTCGCTTGCACTGCATGTTTGTGGCTTTGTGTAAAACCACGAATCAAATTGTTCTGGCTGTTTTAGCAACTTCCTGTTTCTGCAGTCACTTTAGGATCAGGTCGGCCATTTTTTTTTTTTTTTTTTTTTTTTTTTGGCTTTTCGAGACAGGGTTTCTCTGTGTAGCCCTGGCTGTCCTGGAACTCACTCTGTAGACCAGGCTGGCCTCGAACTCAGAAATCCGCCTGCCTCTGCCTCCCAAGTGCTGGGATTAAAGGCATGCGCCACCACTGCCAGGCATCAGGTCGGCCATCTTTACAAAAGGAAGTCTGATGCCATCTTGACTGGAGTGATCTTGGACCTACAGACCAATTATATTGGAGTTTTGTTTTGTTTGTTTGTTTGTTTTAGACGAATGGCATCTTCACAACATTGACATAGTTTATTTATTTTAATAACTTTTGAGATTAAAATATAATTGTGTGGTTTTCCCTTTCCTTTCCCTCCCTCCAGCCCCTCTCATGTATCCCTTCTCTCAAATTCATAATGGCTTCTTTTTCTTTAGTCGATGTGTGTGTGTGTGTGCGTGTATGTATTTCTAAATATATAAATGTATCCTGCTCAGTCTGTATAACTTTACTTGTATGTATATGATTTCAGGGCAGGACACTTAAATCTTTTTAATGAAAACTGTGTATTTATATTTATTGAGATGTATAAATTAGGTTTATTTATTTGTTTTTTTAAGGCAGAATCTCTATACATGGCTCCAGCTGTTCTGAAACTCTCTATGTAGATTCTGTGTGACTTCAAACTCACAGAGATTTACCTACCTCTGCCTCCCAAGTGCTGAGATCAAAGGCGTGCACCATCATGTCTGAGTCATAAATGTTATTAATAACATTTTATATTTCTTATACATGTAAACACATATTCCTATATATACTTACTATATACCTGGATATTGACATCTGTGATAATTAATATGTGTCGGCCTGTCTGGGCTAGGGCACCTAGGCTGTTAGCTACCTATTAGGTGTGCAAGTGATGATTTTTTTTATGAGATTAATATTTAAATTCGTTTTTGGTTAAAATGAATCACCACCCTCAATGTGGCTGGTCCTCATTGAATCAGATGAAGAGCTGAAGAGATCCTCTGAGAAGTCTGTCTTCCTGGGGCTGCTTGTAGACCTGAGCCTTGACTGTCAGTTCTTTCTGGTCTCCATGATTCTAGCCTTGGGACAGGAGTTTTATATACACTATCAATTCTCCTGGCTTTGCCATTTACCAGCTGCGGATCTTAAGAGCCATGTGAATTCCTTATAATGAATCCTGCTGTGCACACACACACACACACACACACACTCCTGATGGTTCTGTTTCTCTGGAGAACACTGACTGATACAATTTGTGTCTTAAAAATTTACCAAGCTAGTAACTATTTTGGTAGATTCCTTCTGTTTGTTTTGGTTTTCACGGTACAGGGACTGAACCCAGGGTTTCCAGAATGCTAGGCAAGCAACCTACTTCAGAGCTGTATCCCTGTTTAATTATGTTGTTTGTGAAGGAAGACAAGCTGATTGATTTATTTCTAGCTTATATCTTTAATTTCCTTTTCTTGTCATATCACACTGGCTAGGCCTCTCACCGGAGGGGTGTGGGGGTGATGCCAGAACCAGTTTTGTCTTTCTCTAGTTGGGGGGGAGGAGCTCTCAAGCGAGCCACTGTGAAGTTTAACATTAGCTAAGGTTTTTGTTACGCCTTTATCAGGCTGAGGAAGTTCCCGTTAGTTCCTACCTTGCTGATTTATCACAAATGGATGTTACGATTTTGTTAAATACCTTTCCAATATCTATGGAGATGACTGTCTACTTTTTTGTGATATGTTACTATGCCATGTTAACTTTTCATCACTGTAATGAAACACTGGTCACGGGCTACTTAAAGAAGTAAAGAGAAATTTGCTTTGGCTCATGGTCTGGGAGACTCAAATCTAACATCAAGTTGCTCCCTGGATTTGTAATTCTGGTGAGGGAAGCACAGCCAAGAAGTAGACAGAAGGGAGGCAGTGAGACTTAAGTCCCACAGTGCCTTGTGAGGGCACACTCCGTCTTCAGACACACCAGAAGAGGGCATCGGATCCCATTCCAGATGGTTGGGAGCCACCATGTGGTTGCTGGGAATTGAACTCAGGACCTCTGGAAGAGCAGTCAGTGCTCTTAATCGCTGAGGCATCTGTCTATCCAGATCCCAAGGGCACACTTTTAAGGAGCTAAGGACCTACCCATGAGGCCTGACTCTTTAAAGGCCCTTAGTACTGTTATGCTAAAAGCAAACCTTTACATGTGGACCTTTAGATATGCTGTTCCTATCATGGCCTATGAGAAATCATATGAACTAATTTTTAAATGCTAAATGAACCTTGTATTCCTGAGATAAACCTCATTTGATGATGTCATAATTTACTTTTTCACCATGTTGAATTCTGTTTGCTAAAACTTTGTTAAGCATGTGTGATTCATGAAGTATTCTATTCTTAAATTTTCTTGTAATGTAATTTTCTGATTTTATAGATTGTTGGACCCAAAGAATGATACAGGCAAGCGTTCCAGCCTCTTTAAGTAGTCAGAAGAATTTGTCATGTTTGTCTTCTTTCTTACGTATTTGTCAGAATTCACCACTGAAACCAACATGGTCTTGAAATTAATTTCTTTTTTTCTTTTTTTTGGTTTTTCGAGACAGGGTTTCTCTGTGTAGCCCTGGCTGTCCTGGAACTCACTCTGTAGACCAGGCTGGCCTCGAACTCAGAAATCCGCTTGCCTCTGCCTCCCAAGTGCTGGGATTAAAGGTGTGCGCCACCACTGCCTGGCTTGAAATTAATTTCTAAGAATTTTTTTTTAAGATTGTTTATTTTTATTTTCTCTCCTTAGTGTCATTAGAGTGATATAATTTCTAATTTTTGATCATAGATATTTTTGTGTTTTACTCTTCCCTGGTAAGTCTAACTAGAAACTTCAAATATATTGCTGGCTAGCCATTTGAGCCAACCGGTGAGCTTCAGGTTCAGTGAGAAACCCTGTTACAAAGACTAAGGTAGAGAGTGACAGACAGAAGAAGATACTAGTGTCCAACTCTGATCTCCACATGCACACACAAATGGGAATATGTATCTGCAAGTGCACACATGTGCAACATAAACACAGAGGGAAGGGGGGGAGGGAAAAGAGGAGGGGAAGAGGGGAGAGGGGAGGAGGGGAAGGGGAGGAAAGCAGGAGAGGAGGAAGAGAGAGAGGAGAGACATTAATATAGAAGGGGATGCACCCAAGTGTGCACCCTGCCTCCCCACACCTCCATCCACCCTGTGCATGCTTGTGTGTTTGCTTGAGAAAGGCTTCCAGGGTATATCCCTGCACACACCGTGAAAATTCACACCAGTCCTTCTGCTTCTGCTTCTTAAACATTGAGATTATATGAGCCTCCATGATTGACTGGGCTGACGTGGGTTTTTTTGTTTTTTTTTTTTTGTCTTGTCAGGTTTTTTTTTTTTTTTGATACTTTATTTACATTTCAAATGTTCCCCCCCTTTCCAGATCTCCCTTTGGAACGTCCCTATTTTCCCCCCCCCCCGCTTCTATGGGGGTATTCCCCCACCCACCCACCCACTCTGGTCTTCCCTCCTTGGCATTCCCCTATACTGGGGCATCTAACACTCTCAGGCCCAAGGACCTCTCCTCCCCCTGATGGCTAACAAGACCCTCCTCTGCCACATATGTGGGCAGCACCATGGGTCCCTCCATGTGTATTCTTTGGTTGGTGGATCAGTCTCCAGGAGTATCGGAGGGGGGAGGGTGTCAGGCCAGTTGCCACTGTTGCTCCCTCCATGGGGCTGCAAACTCCCTCAGCTCCTTCAGTCCCTTCTCCAGCTCCTCCATCTAGGACCTCACACTTAGCCCAATGGTTGCTGCGAAGTGACTCTTGGGTATTTCGAACTTTTGGGCTAATAACCACTTATCAGTGAGTACATACTGTGTTCATTCTTTTGTGACTGTGTTACCTTGCTCAGGATGATATTTTCAAGTTCCATCCATTTGTCTGTGAATTTCATGAAGTCATTGTTTTTAATAGCTGAGTAGTATTCCATTGTGTAAATGCACCACATTTTCTGTATCCATTCCTCTGTTGAGGGACATCTGGGTTGTTTCTGGTTTCTGGCTATTATAAATATGGCTGCTATGAACATAGTAGAGCATGTGTCTTTATTACATGTTGGAACATCTTCTGGGTATATGCCCAGGAGTGGAATAGCTGGGTCCTCAGGTAGTATTATGTTCATTTTTCTGAGGGTCTGCCAAACTGATTTCCAGAGAGGTTGTATCAGCTTGCAATCCCACCAGCAATGGAGGAGTATTCCTCTTTCTCCACATCCTTGCCAATATCTGCTGTCACCTGAGTTTTTGATCTCAGCCATTCTGACTGGCGTGAGGTGGAATCTCAGGGTTGTTTTGATTTGCATTTCCCTGATGACTAAGGATGTTGAACATTTCTTTAGGTGCTTCTCAGCCATTCGAGTTTCCTCAGTTGAGAATTCTCTGTTTAGCTCTGTTCCCCATTTTTTGATAGGGTTATTTGGATCTCTGGAGTCTTAACTTCTTGAATTCTTTGTATACATTGGATATTAGCCCTCTATTGAATGTAGGATTGGTAAAGATCTTTTCCCAATCTGTTGGTTGCCATTTTGTTCTATTGACAGTGTCTTTTGCCTTACAGAAGCTTTGTAATTTCATGAGGTCCCATTTATTGATTCTTGATCTTAGAGCACAAACCATTGGTGTTCTGTTCAGGAACTTTCCCCCTGTGCCCATGTGTTCAAGACTTTTCCCCACTTTCTCTTCTATTAGATTTAGTGTATCTGGTTTTATGTGGAGAGCCTTGATCCACTTGGACTTGAGCTTTGTACAGGGAGATAGGAATGGATCAATTCGCAATCTTCTACATGTAGACCGCCAGTTGAACCAGCACCATTTGTTGAAAATGCTGTCTTTTTTTCCCCACAGCTTTGTCAAAGATCCAGTGACTGTAAGTGTGTGGGTTCATTTCTGGGTCTTCAATTCCATTCTATTGATCTACCTGCCTGTCACTGTACCAATACCATGCAGTTTTTAGCACTACTGCTCTGTAGTACAGCTTGAGGTCAGAGATGCTGATTCCCCCAGAAGTACTTTTATTGTAGAGAATAATTTTTGCTATCCTGGGTTTTTGGTTATTCCATATGAATTTAAGAATTGCTCTTTCTAAGTGTATGAAGAATTGAGTTGGAATTTTGATGGGGATTGCATTGAATCTGTAGATTGCTTTCGGCAGGATGGCCATTTTAACTATATTAATCCTGCCAATCCATGAGCATGGGAGATCTTTCCATCTTCTGAGGTCTTCTTCGATTTCATTCTTCAGAGACTTGAAGTTCTTGTCATACAGATCTTTTACTTGTTTGGTTAGAGTCACACCAAGGTATTTTATGTTGTTTGTGACAATTGTGAAGGGTGTCATTTCCCTAATTTCTTTCTCAGCCTGTTTATTCTTCAAGTATAGGAAGGCTACTGATTTGCTTGAGTTAATTTTGTATCCGGCCACTTTGCTGAAGTTGTTTATCAGCTGTAGCAGATCTCTGGTGGAGTTTTCGGGTCACTTAAGTATACCATAATATCATCTGCAAATAGTGATATTTTGATTTCTTCCTTTCTAATTTGTATCCCTTTGACCTCCTTTTGTTGTCTAATTGCTCTAGCTAGAACTTCAAGTACTATATTGAATAGATAGGGAGAAAGTGGACAGCCTTGTCTAGTCCCTGATTTTAGTGGAATTGCTTCAAGTTTCTCTCCATTTAGTTTTTTGGCCACTGGTTTGCTGTATACTGCTTTTACTATGTTTAGGTATGGTCCTTGAATTCCTGATCTTTCCAATACTTTTATCATAAAGGGATGTTGAATTTTGTCAAATGCTTTTTCAGCATCTAACGAAATGACCATGTGGTTTTTTTTTCCTTTGAGTTTGTTTATGCAGTGGATTACATTGATGGATTTCTAGGTATTGAACCATCTCTGCATTCCCGGGATGAAGCCTACTTGATCATGGTGAATGATCATTTTTATGTGTTCTTGGATTCGGTTTGTGAGAATTTTATTGAGTATTTTTGCATTGATATTCATAAGGGAAATTGGTCTGAAGTTTTCTTTTATTGTTGGGTTTTTGTGAGGTTTTGGTATCAGTGTAACTGTGGCTTCATAGAATGAATTGGGTAGTGTTCCTTCCATTTCTTTTTTGTGGAATAGATTAAAGAGTATTGGTATTAGGTCTTCTTTGATAGAAGGTCTATAGAATTCTGAAGGTCTGATAGAATTCTGCACTGAACCCATCTGGTCCTGGGCTTTTTTTGGTTAGGAGAATTTTAATGACTGCTTCTATTTCTTTAGGGGTTATGGGACTGTTTAGATGATTTATCTGACCCTGAATTAACTTTGTTATTTGGTATCTGTCTAGAAACTTGTCCATTTCATCCAGATTTTCCAATTTTGTTGTGTATAGACTTTTGTAGTAGGATCTGATGATTTTTTGAATTTCCTCAGAATCTGTTGTTATGTCTCCCCTTTCATTTCTAATTTTGTTAATTTGGATACCGTCTCTGTGCCCTCTGGTTAGTCTGGCTAAGAGTTTATCTATCTTGTTGATTTTCTCAAAGAACCAGCTCCTGGTTTTGTTGATTCTTTGTATAGTTCTTTTAGTTTCTACTTGGTTGATTTCAGCCCTTAATTTGATTATTTCCTGCCTTCTACTCCTCTTGGGTGTATTAGCTTCTTTTTGTTCTGGAGCTTTCAGATGTGCTGTTAAGCTGCTAGTATATGCTCTCTCCAGTTTCTTTTTGGAGGTATTCAGAGCTATGAGTTTTCCTTTTAACACTGCTTTCATTATGTCCCATAGGTTTGGGTAACTTGTACTTTCATTTTCATTAAATTCTAGGAAGTCTTTAATTTCTTTATTTCTTCCTTGACCAAGTTATCATTAAGTAGAGTGTTGTTCGGCTTCCATGTGTATGTGGGCTTTCTGTTGTTGTTGCTGCCATTGAAAACCAGCCTTATTCTGTAGTGATCTGATAGGAGGCATGGGATTATTTCAATCTTCTTATATCTGTTGAGGTTTGTTTTGTGACCGATTATATGGTCAATTTTGGAGAAGTTACCATGAGGTGCTGAGAAGAAGGTATATTCTTTTGATTTAGGATGAAATGTTCTATAGATGTCTGTTAAATCCATTTGGTTCATAACATCTGTTAGTTTCAGTGTGTCTCTGTTTAGTTTGTGTTTCCAAGATCTGTCCATTGATGATAGAGGGGTGTTGAAGTCTCCCACTATTATTGTATGAGGTGCAATGTGTGCTTTGAGCTTTAGTAAAGTTTCTTTTATGAATGTGGGTGCCCTTGCATTCGGGTCATAGATGTTCAGAATTGAGAGTTAGTTCTTCTTGGTAGATTTTTCCTTTGATGAGTATGAAGTATCCTTCCTTATCTTTTTTGATGACTTTTGGGTGAAAGTTGATTTTATCCGATATTAGAATGGCTACTCCAGCCTGTTTCTTGGGGCCATTTGCCTGGAAAATTGTTTTCCAGCCCTTTACTCTGAGGTAGTGTTTGTCTTTAACCCAGAGGTGCATTTCCTGAATGCAGCAAAATGCTGGGTCCTGTTTATGGATCCAGTCTGTCAGTCTATGTCTTTTTACTGGGGAATTGAGTCCATTGATGTTAAGAGATATTAAAGAATAGTGACTGTTGCTTCCTGTTATTTTAAATGTTATTTTTATGTTTGTGTGGCTATCTTCTTTTGAGTTTGTTGAAAGATTACTTTCTTGCTTTTTCTAGGGTGTAGTTTCCCTCCTTGAGTTGGCATTTCCCATATATTATTCTTTGTAGGGCTGGGTTTGTGGAAACATACTGTGCAAATTTGGATTTGTCATAGAATATTTTGGTTTCACTATCTATGATTATTGAGAGTTTTGCTGGGCATAGCAGCCTGGGCTGGCATTTGTGTTCTCTTAGAGTCTGTATGAGATCTGCTCAGGATCTTCTAGCTTTTATAGTCTCTGGTGAGAAGTCTGGTGTAATTCTGATAGGCCTGCCTTTATATATTACTTGCCCCTTTTCCCTTAATGCTTTTAATATTCTTTCCTTATTTTGTGTATTTGGTGTTTTGACTATAATGTGACAGGAGGATTTTCTTTTCTGGTCCAAACTATTTGGAGTTCTGTAGGCTTCTTGTATATCTCTTTCTTTAGGTTAGGGAAGTTTTCTTCTATAATTTTGTTGAAGATATTTACTGGTCCTTTAAGTTGAGAATCTTCACTCTCTTCCATGCCTATTATCCTTAGGTTTGGTCTTCTCATTGTATCCTGGATATCCTGGATATTTTGGGTTAGGAGCTTTTTGCATTTTGCGTTTTCTTTGACTGTTGTGTCAATGTTTTCTATGGTATCTTCTGCACCTGAGATTCTCTCTTCTGTCTCTTGTATTCTGTTGGTGATGCTTGCATCTATGACTCCTGATTTCTTTCCTAGGTTTTCTAACTCCAGGGTTGTCTCCCTTTGTGATTTCTTTATAGTTTCTATTTCTATTTTTAGATCCTGGATGGTTTTGTTCATTTCCTTTGTCTGTTTGATTGTGTTTTCCTGTAATTCTGCCCATTTGATTGTGTTTTCCTGTAATTCTTGGAGGGATTTTTGTGTTTCCTCTTTAAGGGCTTCTAGTTGTTTACCTGTGTTCTCTTGTATTTCTTTACTGGAGTTATTTATTTCCTTCTTAAAATCTTCTATCATCCTCTTGAGGTGTGATTTTTAAGTCTGAGTCTTCCTTTTCTGGTGTGTTGGAGTATCCAGGGCTTGCTGTGGTGGGCGAGCTGGGTTCTGATGATGCCAAGTAGCCTTGGTTTCTGTTCCTTATGTTCTTGCCCTTGCCTTCCGCCATCTGGTTATCTCTGGTGTTAGCTGGTCTTACTCTCTCTGACTGTGACTTTTCGTTCCTGCAAGCCTAGATGTCAATACTCCTTGAAGACCAGTTCTCTCTGAGGGAAATTTGGGTTTGGAGAGCTGTGGTGCAGGGTCAGCTCTGAGGTGCAGACAGAAACCAGAAGGATGTAATCCCCAGCTGTCCCTTGTTTCCTGTGTCCTGATGGCTCTACAAGGGTCCCTCCGTGTCCAGTGAATTTGAAAAGAAGTGATGGTCTTGCCTGTGCTTGAAGGTGTGTCGGCACTCCTGATATACCAGCTCTCTCCTGGTACTGTTTAAGTGTGGAGCCCTGTGTCACAGGATCTGCTCCCTGGACACCGAAAGAAACCAGAAGCCTGCTCCTCAGTCTCTGTGTCCTGGGTATTCCAGGGTCCCTCTGAGCAGACAGGCTTGTTCACACTCCTGGGAGGCTATCTTTCTCCCGGCACTATTTGGCTATGGAGCCCTGGTGGCCCAGGCAGCGGTCTCCCGCCACAGATGGAAATGGGAAGGCCGTCTTGTCAGTTTTAATTTCTGGATTTAATATATATATATATATATATATATATATATATATATATATATACACACATACATACATATGTATGTATATATGTATATGTATATATATTTTGATCCCATTCATACTTTTTTTAAAAGTCCCCCCCCCCCCCCCCCCTGGTCCCCTTTCCCCCCCCCCCCCCCCCGATATATTCTCCCCTAACTTTTGTGTCCTTTGTTTTGATGACCTACTGGGTTTAGTTATGGCTGCTTGCAAGTACGTGAGTGGAGTTATTTACTGGTGCATGGGCAACTTACAAGAGGCTATACCACTGAAGAGAAACAGTTTCCCTCTCCAGCTGCCAGTGACTGCTCCTCAGCTAGGGCTGGAGTTCCATGAGCCCCTCCCCATCCATTTTAGAATGTTGATGTGCTGAGCGCCATGCAGGTCATCTGTAGGCAACAAGCTCAGCAGTTGTGAATTCTTGAGTGTGTGGCTGGTTCACATTCAGAAGACAAATGTTTCACTGTGTTCCTCCATCCCTTGGTTTTCCATTCTTACCTTTTCTCCAGCAACATTCCGTGAGCTTTGAGCATTCAACAATCACCTTTTCTTCATACTTTGAGCAGTTATGAGTCTCTGCATTAACCACAGGCCACTACAGCAGAAAGCATTGAAAGCATCCCTAGTCCCTGGGAAGAAACATACATGTTTATAAGGCAATTAGGGCCTATGACTTCCCCAGTCATGGGCTGTTGGCCAGGTTTACAGGACCAGGCATGAAGTCCTACCTATGCAGCTGGTCTCAAATCCAATCAGAAAATGGTTGGTTGCTCCTATAAAAATCATGCCTCTAATGTATCATGGGCACATCCTGTTTGGCAGGTCAGCAGTATAGCATTTCCGCTGCTGGGTAAGAGGGGTGATTTCTCTCCTGACAATTTGGATAGCACCTTCTACCCCTATAAAAGCTGCCCGCATGGGGGCAGCTTCCAGCTTGGTTCTCAGTTCCTGGGCTTTTAATACGTGCAACTTTGCAAGATGACTAAGAAAGAAACACATCAAAAGGCATAAAACTTTCAATAGCCAAGACAGTTGTACTCATGGGTTAGAAGACTTAATATTGTTTAATGGTCAATATCAATAATAACCAATAGATTGTTGCAACTCTTATCAATTCTAGCTAGTTTATTTATGAAAAGAACAACAGAGTCTATGCTTATATTGAAATAGGACCCAGGACAGGTAAAAAACAACTTTTAAAAAGTGAACAAAGGACTCACACTTTCCAATTCTAAATTTACTGTAAAGCTACAGTAATCAAGACTGTCATAAGATGCATAGAGAGATAGACATACCTATCAATGGGAAAGAGCGGAGCAGCAAGCTCGTGCATTTCAAGTCTGATCTTATGTTGCTAAGACAATTCAGTGGAGGAAGGACACTCTGGAATGCACATACAAAGAGGGAAGTCGGGGCATACCTCACATCATATGTAAAAATCAACTAAGCATATGAAAGTGCCTGAGAGATCTAAGAATCCCCAAACTCATAAAACTTAAAGGCACTCAGTCTTCATTGCCCTGGCAATGGGTTTTTAGGTATGACACCAAAAACCTATGCAACCACCAAAGATAGATACACCAAACTGCTTTTCCCGGTGAAAAAATCTCCTGGGCTTTAAAGAACATCAAAAAAAAAAAAAAAGTCACTGTAGAAAATATTTGTAAATCATGTATTGGTATAAGAATATTTCCAGAAGGGGCTGGAGAGATGGCTCATCGGTTAAGAGCACTGACTTCTCTTCCAGAGGTCCTGAGTTCAATTCCAAGCAACCACATGGTGGCTTACAACCATCTGTAATGGGATTCAATGCCCTTTTCTGGTGTGTGTCTGAAGACAGCTACGGTGTACTCATAAAATAAATAAATAAATCTTAAAAAAAGAATATAAAAAAAGAATAGTTCCAGAGTATATAAGAACTCTTGCAGAATGTGGTGGCCGTTTTATAATCTTGGGTCATAAGGAGGTTGTGACAGGAGGATTGCTTTGAGTTCTAAGTCAGCCTGGGCTATATAGTGATTTCTAGGCTAGCCTGGGCTACAGAGTATGACCCTGTCTGAAAAAACAAATAAACTAAAAAACACAACAACTCCCCTTGCATTCAATAGCAAAGAGCCAAACAATCCAATTTAAAATGGACAAGGCTCCAGGGGTGGCGGTGTACCCTAGGACTGTCTTCATTTAGAACAATGGTTTTCAACCTTCCTAATGCCACAACCCTTTAATACAGTTCCTCAGTTTGTGGTGACCCCCAACCATGAAATTATTTTTGTTGTTATGTCATCTGTAACTTTCCTACTGTTATGAATCATAATATAAATATCTGTTGTGGGAAGTATTAAAAAAGAAGGAATGTACAGCATGTTCCCTTGCTATTCCATGGTTCTCTCATTCCTGGTGGGCTGGTCAGCCATGCACTGGCGGGCAATGGCCGAGTCGCTTTCATCTCGTGGAGCTCTGAGTCAGAGCCTCACGGTCTCTCCACCCAGCTCACTAGGTTCCCACTGGCGGGTCACTACCATGCCAGCCCCATGCTTCAATACCCCCATGGCCTCTGTGGTGCACATCAGACAAACCCACACTTTGCTGCTATACTTTTCTCTCTGGAACCCAGACGAGCCACTGCGTGAAGAAAAGCGCAACACAAACTTAGTTCAGAAACAATGATAATCTCTCAATCTCTGGGCACAATAACTGAAACCTAATCATGTAAACCTTACCAAAGTGATTCCTCTGGCGGCAAATCCTTTAGGATCCGCCATGATACCAGGAGACTCTACTAGCTACATCTTACCTACATGCTGTCCCCATTCCAAAAGGCACGTCTCTCTCTCCTCCTCCTCCTTCTTTCTTCCCTCTCCAACCCAGAAGTCTCTCCTCTGCGCCCAGTGATTGGTTCCTTTATTCATTAGGGGATTGGTTCACAAGAAGTCACAGGTGTAACTCACTCTTTGTCTGAAGCCCCTCCTACGAGGGCAGAATTAGCATCAAATTACGATCAGCCCCAGGGCTATCCACAACAAATATCTAATATGCAGGATGTCTAATATGTGACCCCTGTGAAAGGGTTGTTTGATCACAAAGGGGTCGTGACCTACAGGTTGTGAATCACTGGTTTAGGCAATGGAGACAAAAGAATCTCTAGTATTAGATCAGCTTGGGCTGCACAGCAAGACTGTCTTTAAAAAGATGAGCAGAGGGCTTGGCAGATTGGCCAATATGTGTCCATAACAATGTAACAGTGTAACAAGGGGATTTGGGGCCCTATCTCCATCGGCTGTAAAACAAGAGAAAAAAGGATCTTCTCTGATTGCGAATGGGAATGCAAGATAAGGCAGCTGCCTGAGGAAGAGAGTCTGGTATATCCTCAAAAGATCTTAAAGTTACGACCCAGAAATCCTAGGGAACAGAAACAGCTGTTCACACAGAAACTTGGACACCAGCGCCCACCGTGGCTTCATTCATAAAGAGGCAAGCAACACAAACACCAGTCCACTGACAAGCAGGTGAATAAAATGTTGCTTGTTTCTATGGTGGGCATCATTCAAACACCAATATCTCTATTGAAGTGCTGGCTTGCTGCAAGGATGGACCCTGAAAAAGTTATGCTAACTAGATGACATCAGACGTAAAAGGGTGCCCACTGTGTAGCTCTACCTATGTGACATGCCCATCATTGATAAATCCATGAGAGTGTGGTAGTCACAGGGGCGATCGGGAATAGAACAGGATTTGCTTGCTTTGGGAGGTCTACGAAACTTCCGGAAAGAGATAGTGGTGATGGCTGTGTATAACAGTGACCAAAGAATCAGCTGCTTGAAAGAGGGAGGGCTTACAGTTGTGAGTTTCGTTCTGATAAAGGATTTTTAATTGACTGGCCAATCAGGTGAGCCCAGTCTCAGCTGTACTGGATTCCGAGTGTCCCTCAAAGGGTTCTCACACGGGCGAACCGACTGGTCCAAAGTTAAGAAATGAAAGAAGAAATGAAAGAGGGCTGTTGGCCTGGCTGCTTGCTGGTTTCTTACGCTGGGGTCACTCTCTCTGAGGGAGATCTCTTCTTCCAAGTAGCTGAGCCAAGGTCACAGAGGATAGCAAAGTTCGCTCTCCATACCAGTCCATGCCCGCTGGTGGTTTTCCCCTAAAAGACGCTGGGGAGAGTACAGTTTTGCAGGTACCAAGAACCCAAAGTCTTTCTGTCACCTGGGACTCTGCAGGAGGGCAGGAACGGTGTCCTCAACCTCTCTGCGCTGTCTGGCAGGGACAATGCTTCTGAAAGCACACTTGGGAAAAGCTGGTCCTGCAAGGGAAGTGCTAGCTGATGCTACTTCCACGCGCCCAATTATATAGAACAATGGCCTAGCTTCTCATCTGCCCTGTTCCCTATTATTTTCTTTTCTTTTCTTTCCTTTCTTTCTTTTTTCTTTTTTTGGCTTTTTTCAAGACAGGGTATCTCTGTGTAGCCCTGGCTGTCCTGGAACTCACTCTGTAGACCAGGCTGGCCTTGAACTCAGAAATCCGCCTGTCTCTGCCTCCCAAGTGCTGGGATTAAAGGCGTGCGCCACCACGGCCCGGCTCCTGTTCCCTATTCTGTGAGCCCAAGTTGGGGGTCCTGTTTTTCCTGTCTATCCAAGCTTCTTCCTGGTTGTCTCACTAGAGTAACTGGTATTCACAGCTTCTTCCTGGTTGTCTCACTAGAGTAACTGGTATTCACAGCTTCTTCCTGGTTGTCTCA
>JADRCH010000082.1:9890932-9939033 GCA_019843965.1 Rhynchomys soricoides
GTCTCACTAGAGTAACTGGTATTCACAGCTTCTTCCTGGTTGTCTCATTTACTGGTATCCACAGTTATGTATGCTTTCAGCACGATGATGTCCTAGTCAGTGTGTATCACAGACCCTGGCTCAGGGCTTGACACCTGATGGACGACTGCTTAACCAAGGCCATATAGGCAGAACTAGCCCTGAGGCCTGCTCCCTCTTGCCCCCATGATGGTAAGGAGGATAACAAGTCATTCTGGGTCACCCCCAAAAGTTCAAGGTCACAAGGCACCGCCAACAGAGATGAAGGTCCAGGGCTCATATCTCTATGTGGTTATCAGTGTCTTGAATATGGGTGCTGAGCTACCATAATGCACACAGGGCCTGGACTTCCTGAATCATGTAGCATTATTCACATACTGTTTAAGTCTTTGCATCAGACCCACAGGACCTTACCAAACTGACATCCTCTCAGGGTGTGAGTCTCAGGTCTTACCTAGGTGTTAGCGTACTGTCCTATGTCTTCTGGCAGGAAGGAAGTGTGCAGCTCAGGAGTGGTGCCTCTAAGTGAGAGCAGCATATGGAATGTAGGATGCAGGGCTCCCTAGGCTAAGTCACCTGTGCTGCCATCCTGTGCTCTGTAATGTGGGAACTGAACTGGAGGGGACTGTACAGCTTACCCTTATCCAAGCGTAAGTGGTCAATAAGGGCCCTGTAGATATAGAAGCGTTCTCTACAGGTCTTTTAAATTCAGACGAGGTTCATCTTCCAAAGGTTTTGAAAGGATATGGATTTGTACTACTTTGTTTGATAATGGTTTCTATGACACCAGAGGCTGTGATGTGGAGAGAGGGGTTATTTGAGGGTCGTTTTTAGGGGGATGCTGGTAATCCTGAGAAGTCTAAGAAGAATAAGAAGAGAATCTTCTGTCAGTCCATCATCCTCTCCACAGACATGGGCGAGATAGGATTGATATTGAACTTTCAGACATCAGCCCGTCTTCGGTGGCGATGCTGTAGACTGGAAGAGGGTGGTTCTTTCCAGAGCCAGGCTGTGACTTCCCCCGCTGTCCTCAGAGAAGGCTGAGTTGGTGGGGTGGCAGAACAGCATCTGGGAACAACAGGGGAGAGCCCCACTGTGTCTGGATAGACTTGGGTACCATCCTTCCCAGGGGCCCCACTGTCTTCTGCAGGTTCACATGGCTTTTGGTTCTCAGACAGAGAGGGCGCTATGTGCCCAGGACCCAGGAGAACATGCTGAGAGCAAACAGAGAGGGATGGTCCTCTCTCCGGCTCAAAATATCTCAGCTTTTAAAAGGTTTTCATGTATTCTGGCAGGGGCTGGGGGGAGGACAAAGGTACCTTGGTACCTTGAAATGGTCAGGATGGTACCTGTCTTACCCAGAGATCCAGAGTTTTACAAGTGCTGAGAAGGATGGCCGCATCGTTGGGGAGATCGCGTTCCAGCTTGACCGGCGTATCCTGGCCTATGTGTTCCCGGGGGTGACTCGCCTCTATGGTTTCACAGTGTCCAACATCCCTGAGAAGATCAAGCAGGTACACTTTGTTGCCCCAGCTCAGGCCTGGTACTTATGGCACATCCTGGTGCTGGCAAGTCCTTACAGATATCTGACTCTTCTTGGATCCAAGTATAACGGTCCCTTCCCCAACAAGGGCTCATCCTTCTGCTGAAATGCTGAAAGGGCCAAGGGCATCCATTCCCCCCTCCCCCGCACACCTCCCAAGTCTGCCTTGCCCGCACACCTCCACTAGGGTCAGAGACTTTTCTGACCTGGTGCCTTTTTTCCTCTGCTCTGTGTCCCTCAGACGTCTATCAAGTCCCTAGATGGCTCCGTGGATGAGAAGAAACTGCGTGAGCTGACACATCGCTATCTGACTCTGACTGCACGGCTGGAGAAGCTGGGCTACAGCCGGGAAGTGCACCCGGTGTTTAGTGAGTTTCTCATTAATACCTACGGCATCTTGAAACAACGTCCAGACTTGCGGGCCAACCCACTGCACAGCAGCCCAGCTGCGCTGCGCAAGCTAGTCATTGACATTGTGCCGCCCAAGTTCCTGGGTGACTCCCTGCTACTGCTGAATTGCCTGTGTGAGCTCTCCAAGGAGGACAGCAAACCTCTCTTTGCCTGGTGAGCAGCTCGCCTCACCCTTCCGGCAATAAACGTGTTTGTTCCAAACCTGGGCGCCACCGCGTCCTCCCACATGGAAAGCTGTCTGCCCAGCTACAGTGGGGAGACGCCCCTCCTCCACGTCTGAGCTTGCCCAGGGCATCCAGCAGCCCGGGCCACGCACAGCCAACGGGCACCTGTTGCCTTATTAAAAAGCTTATTTATTTGTTTGCCTTACCTCTGGCTCTTTGAGGGCGTGGTGAGGTGTCTTGGTCTCTGCTGGCCTGCAAGAGCTGTGGGGTGTTTATGAGCAGAACCTGGGGCTCAGCTGCTGCTCAGGCTGAATGCTGGGACCCTTCTTAGCACAGCATCCTTGAAAGCCTCTGTCTCCCCCTTGAAAGGACCAGTAAGTCCTCTTCCAATCTGGGTGTCGCCAAATGCAGAGCTGGAGGCAAGATGGTTGCAGAACCCGCAGAGCCTATCAGAATGGAAACACAGCTCTGTGGTCAAGACTTTGGACTATGACTGCAGATGGTGTCCTGTTTGTTTGACCTGTATGATTGCGTATGTGCTGGGCCTGGGAATAAGCTCTGTGGAGCAGGAGTTACTGACACAGCAGCAACATAGGGAAGGGGCCACTAAGAAATGATAGCCCTTAGTTCTTAGGACCCAGGATGCCTATTTTTCTTGGGCTTTGGCCAGAGTGGCAAGGTTACTGTGACTTCACACCAATTCCGACCCCACAGTACCTCCCTGTGTGCGCATACACAGCTCCAGAGTCAGCTCTACGACAAAGGGATTGAACCTTCAGTGAGTCGGTGGGGTTGACACTGGGGATCCAGACACACTCAGTGGAGATCCACTGAGTGGTAGGACACTTGGCAGAGTGGCTTAGACCATACAGGTAGCAACCCCAAACCGGTTTCTGTGCCATCTCCTGAGTTCTGAGTAGGACTTTTTCTAGATCCAAATTGTTGGAGCCAGAAAACTGAGCAACATCCATGAGGGATCCCTCTCTGCTGAGTATATTTGCTCAGTTCTGTGGTGCCTATCTGTTGAAGGGATTGCTGAGTTCTGGTGAAGGGAGAGGGCCAAACCTGATACCAGCAGAGGGGTCTAGCCGACCTGGAGTTGCCTAAGCGCTTGAGAGGATCTGGCTTAGTGTTGCCATCAGTGTTCCCTCTTTTGGAGTCACCTTGGGGTGATTAAAGCTAAGCAGTGAGCATGAACATGTCCATATAGCATGCACTAGGAGCTGTCAGACCACAGGTCTATAGCTATGTCTGTTTTCCTAGCCTGATAGGCCATAGCCACTTCCCTTTGAAGACAGCAACTGGATGCTTCCTGCAAACCTGAGGTAAGGAATAAGGATAAGTATATGTAGATTAGTTTAATCAGGTAAGGCAGGCTGTAGACAGGGAGCGAGAGGAGAGAGTGTTGCTCACCCCATGCTGCTGCACAGGGCCGTGGGGGGGGTGGGGGGGGCAGAATGCTTCTAAGGAGCGAGGGGCCTGTGGTGGAGCGAGGGGCCTGTGGTGGAGCGAGGGGCCTGTGGTGGAGCGAGGGGCCTGTGGTGGAGCGAGGGGCCTGTGGCGGCGGCTTTGAGGAGGAGTGGGTGAAGCATGTTAAGTGATCATGAACAAGAATGGGAGTTTCGCTTCTACCGGCTTGAAATGCTATAGAGGAGTGTGTCTCTACTGACCAAGTGCCTTGCCCTGTGTGGTTTGGATTGCAGAGACCCTTGGCTTGGGGAGAGTTTAATGAAGAAGTGGGCTTTGAGTAGGTCCTTTTGCATAAAAGACATGTGTTTCTACACCAGGAGTTGCTAGCTCACAGTGGAAAGATTGTTATTGTTTTTCTTTTTCTTTCTTTTTTTTTTTTTTTGATTTGTTTTATGCATATGAGTACACTGTTGCTGTTTTCAGACACATATCAGAAGTGGGCATCGATCCCATTACAGATGGTTGGGAGCCACCATGTGGTTACTGGGAATTGAACTCAAGACTTCGGGAAGAGTAGTCAGTGCTTTTAACCACTGAGCCAACTCTCCAGACCCATTGTTTTTCTAAATAGCAAGGCACCCAAGATGTCATGGTGTCATAAAAGAATAAACAGAAAATTAGCACAAGTAAAAATAAAAGCAACCCTGGGGAGTGGGAGGGACAGAGTGACTTGGACCCCGGGCTTCAGGCTCTGAAGAATTGGGCTCTTGGACTTGACTATGAGTCTCGGTGTTAGTCAGTCTTCTGTCTCTGTGGCAAAACATCCGAGAATGTCAGTTTAGTGAGGAAGGATTTATTTAGCTCACATTTAGAGGTCTCAGGTGGCTGGCTCTGTTGTTTCTGGGCCTATGATGGAACGAGATATCCTGGTGAGCTGCTCATTTCAGTGTCCGGGAAACAAACAAAGAATGCAGACATGGGACAACTATACCTTGTTCAAGGGCAAACTCACTCCTAGTAATTTACCTCTTCCAACTAGGCCCTGCCCCCCCCCCCCCAGCCCAATAAGAACTCATCAATGGCCTAACCCACCCAGGAGACCGGAATCCTCCTGACCCAATCATCTTCCCAATGCCCTTTTAAAAACATTGCCGTTGTTGGGACCAAGCTCTCAAAAATGACCCATTTGGGGACATTTCAAACTCAAACCCAGAGGACATTGGTGTCCCCAAGCTCTTGCTCTCAGCTCTGCGTTGTCCCAGGCTGTGGTGTGTCCACTTGACTGTCCTCTGTGCACATGGGGGGCCCAGGCTTGGGAATGTACCTAGAGATTAGGGACTCAGCCCCTCCCAGGCTGTGGTGGTTGGTGTGCTGCTGTTTAGAAGGCTTGAGAGTGTCCCTGAATGGAAAGAGATGGGGAAGTGGTGAAGGATGTGTGTGTGTGTGTGTGTGTGTGTGTGTGTGTGTGTGTATGTGTGTTTCAGGCAAACTTTGGTTGGTGGTATAATTTGTCTGAGTCCCTCAGAGGTGAGTACAGGCTTTGGGACTGGTTACCTGTGGCCACATCCCACATTGGAGGGATGGAGTCATGTTCCACCTGCCCCAGGCCCATGCCTGCATGAATAATTTGGGATGCCTCTTCATGGGCAATTTGTCATTTATCTACAGACTCCTGGAGACCTGCTCTGCATTTGTGCCCAGGCCCAGTCCTTCACTTCCAGTTGTTCAACTTTGTGATATCTTCAATGGTTCTTCAGTCTTTCCAGATGGCTAGAAGGAAGACTGAGTCTCCACATCCACATGAATCCCTTCACCTGGGCCCAGATATATCTTGACATTCTGATACCCCAAAGGCTTTGTGGAGTGTGGCAGTAATAAAGGCACCTGACAAGGATGCCATCTCTAGGACAGGAATGGTCATGTATGTCCAGGACTGTCATAAAATCTGTGGACCACATACGGAAGAGATACACATGACTCTACCTAGAATTAGTAAGAATGGGAAGAAGGCATCTGGGAGCTGAAGCCATGTGCTGGATCTTGCCAAACTCCTGCAGCTGGGGCTGTCAATTACAAGTTTTGGCTCTAGAATTCTTCACCTGCCTGCCCTGGGGAGCACAGTACCACACAGCAACATCATACACAGCGGCATCACCTGCTACACTCTCTCACCGATTACCATGTGTGCACTCACATCTACACCTGCCCCAACATCCATGTTTATGCAGCATCAATGCAAATACATGTATGCCCACTCAAATATGTATACAAATACCAACACACATATGTACACACATGCTATCCATCCATACATGCTCATACCAACAACCACTCGCATACAATTAGTAACATACATTGATGCAAACATTAACATCCATGCACAAACACTCATCCCAATGCCCACACATGCCAACACTAACACTGCACACACACTAACAACACAACAACATATACATTATGCTTTTTTGATTTTTCTTATTGCCTTGGAGCCCCCTGGCAACAGAGAACCTCAATGGAGTGATTGTCCAGATCGGATTGGTCTGTGGCCATGTCTGTGGGGGAATTGTCTTAAGTTTGGTTTTTAGATTTATGTGCGTGGCTATTTTTCCTGCATGTACATATGTGGACCATATGTATGCCTGTGTCCATGGAGGCCAGGAAAGGGTGTCAGATCCTCTGGAACTAGAGTTACAGATGGTTGTAAGCTGCCATGTGGGTGCTGGGACTTGAACCCAGATCCTCTGAAGAACAAGTGCTCTTAACTACTTGAACCATTTCTCCAGCACCAGGAATTGGCTTGATTTTATTGATTGCTATAGGAAGGCCTAAGCTATTATGGATAGAACTATCCCCGATGGACTGGGACTTAGAAGTGTAAGATGAAATAAACCCTTCCCAGCCGGGCAGTGGTGGCACACGCCTTTAATCCCAGCACTTGGGAGGCAGAGGCAGGTGGATTTCTGAGTTCGAGGCCAGCCTGGTCTACAGAGTGAGTTCCAGGACAGCCAGGGCTACACAGAGAAACCCTGTCTCGAAAAACCAAACCAACCAACCAACCAAACAAAAAAACCCTTCCCTTCCCCAACTTGCTTTTGGTTAGAGTGCTTTATCATAGCATCAGAAAAGCAAGGACACGTACACATCATAGGTTTGTTCACATCAGTACCCACATGCAATACCAGCATCCATCTTTCCTACATTATGGTTGATATACACATTAACACCCATCTGCTTGCACATGCCAGCATCCACATATGTGCCGACAGCCACACGGTGCATATAGTCTAACATCTACCTGCATATGCACACAACATCCTCACGCATAGTCACCCCAACCCCTACATATCCCCCTATGCCCTTGTATACACTCACGCACACATACACACCTATTCAGTTCACCCATATGTACATCTGATCCATGAATTAATTGTACACATTAACACGCACACACAGATGCCTGTGGTCAAAGACATTCTTGTTCCCACCCCACCCTCTCCTGCCTGCCTCTCTGAGCTAAGCCGACTTCTGGGGAGATCCAGCTTTTATGTTGGGCTTCACCCATGGCCTCTCCTCCCCCACATCCCTGAAGACCAGGCCCGACATGAAGAGTTACTAACTCAGAAGTCCCATGGGCCTCTTCCAGAAGGTCCGCACTCTAAGGGCAATACAGAGTCACCTGGATGGTCAATAGGGCAACCCTGGCCCAAGCTGGGCCTTGAGCTCAGGTTGGCTTGATGTCCTAGCCTGAACTTTGTCCTTCTAGGCCTCCTAGGTCCCTCTGACACTGATCGTGAGTGTTTTTGGAGAGCTCATCATGGAGAGCACCCCTGCACACTCCAGCTCCCATCGCCCTGTCCCTGGTTAATAAGAAACTAGCTGGGGGAAGGTATAAAGGCCCTGGGGCCATCAGAGAACTTGTTACTCTGTGTCCCTCTACAGCCTCTTGAGAGGAGCCTCTGGACTCAGGTGCTGGCCATGTCCCAGTTGGTGGAATGTGTCCCCAACTTCTCAGAGGGGAACAACCAGGAGGTGAGGCTCCTACAGGGCTGTGTGGGTGCTCTGGTCCCAGGAAGGGAGTGAGTTTGGTGTGGGAGAAGGTTGCATTCCTAGAACAGGCAGAGCTACAGACTATTGGACCCCCTCCCAGGAGCCATTTCTGTCAGCTCTGGAACATTCCATGGATGTTGGGGACTCTGGAGGAATGGCAGTAGGCCTGGGGATTTTGGAGTGCTCCTGGTGGGGGCCTGGTGAATCCTTTGACCGAAATGTTTCTACCTGAAAACCAAGTACCTTGAATAGAGATCCAGAAGGCAGAGGTCACAGGAAAGGCCATCCCCACATGTATTAACTCCTGCCTCACCCCTGAAGCCTTGAGAGGTAGACACTATTATCAGCCCCCTTACCTGATGGGGAAACTGAGGCACAGAGTGGTCCTCAAGATAGAGTTTGAGCTCGGAGCCCCAGTTTGACCTCTAGGGTTTTGAGCTCATCTGGCTTCTTTCTCATATTAGCAGACAGTCCCTAGCCTGGCCGTTCCCACCGGAAGGCTGTCACTCCATCCACCCTCTCTGAGTAGCTGCATGTTGGCAACAAGACCATTTTTTATTTTTCTGGGCCAAACTGAGCAGTCATGGCCACTGCCATGGTGTCCTTCCTTGTTGTACCATGTGGGTTCTTGGACTGAATGAAGGTCAGCTCTTTGGGGGACTGGTCAAACTACCTTCTTAAGATCACAAGTAGGTGTGGGTTTACAGCCTTTCCAAGTGGGCTCAGGCATGATTTTGGGCCTCTATCTCCAGGTGATTGATGCCATTTCTCAAGCCATCTCTCAGACCCCAGGTTGTGTACTGTTGGACGTAGATGCTGGACCTTCCACCAACCGCACTGTCTACACTTTCGTGGGGCAGCCGGAGTGTGTGGTCGAGGGAGCCCTCAATGCTGCGCGTACAGCCTCGCAGCTAATCGACATGAGCAAGCACAAGGGTGAGGCAGCTCAGGCTGAGCTTGTGCCAAGGGGTTCTGGTTGAGGGGCAGGCCCAGGGCATGGGCATGCAGTGTAAGTCAAGTGCGGCCTTGGTTCCTATTCCCAGGAACAGGTTGGGGGGAAGGCAGGGAGATGGCCCTAGGACATAGGCTATGGAGATCAGCTGCCCTCTAGTGTGGGTACCTCTCTTTTTGGATCCAGTGGCTCTATGATAATTTACAGAAGCTCACTCGTTCCAAGGTCTTGACTAGACTAATGCCTGGGGGAGCCAGAAGAGAACACTGAGCTAGGAAGCAAACTTGTCAACTGCCTCTAAACCAAACACAATGGCGGGGGTGGGCAGAGTCAAAGGTTAGTGGACACTCAGAGCTTGGCAAAAGGCCATGGCCTCTGTTCTCTGGGAGCAGTTTTCAGAGGTCACAGTAAGCAGTAGATAACCGGTTTGTCAAGGTTAAGAGGAGCCAGGCACAGTATTCTAGATGTGTCATGGATGCTCTGCTGCCAGGGAAGGCAGCGACACTCCAAGGCCAGATACTGTCAGCTTGGCAAGGTCTCACTAAGAGTCTTAGTTTTATGGTTTTTTTGTTTCGTTTGTTTGTTTGTTTTTAAGGAAAAATATATAAAAGCCCAGCTTCCTCAAGCCCTAACCCTTCTTCATGGCTTTAAGGGCCCTCCTTTGTCAGCCATAGCAACAAGAATAGTCCCCACGTTCTGTGTCGTCCCTAATAGGCTACCCTGGGAGCAGCTGCTGCTGCCAACCACTTGAGGCTGGCTGCTCTCTATGGTCAGTGTGGACAGATATAACGATGACAGCCCTGCCCCCTTTCCTGCAGGAGAGCACCCTCGGATGGGTGCTCTGGATGTGTGTCCCTTCATCCCAGTGAGGGATGTCAGCATGGAGGAGTGTGTGCTGTGTGCCAAGGCATTTGGGCAGCGGCTGGCAGCAGAACTGAATGTACCAGGTGAGTGTCCTGGGAGGATCACCTTTGGTGCACCTCAGGATTCCAGTCTCCGACACACCCTCTGGTTCTCTGCACTCGATACATTTTAAGAACGCAGATCATGCCTAGCACGGCGGTGCACACATACCTTTAACGCCAGTGCTAAGGAAGCAGAGAGGTGAGCGGATCCTTATGAGTTCAAGGCCAGCTTGCTCCACGGTTTCAGGATAGTCTGGGCTACATACAGATACCCTATTGTAACAAAACGAAATTAAACAAAGCAAAAATAATGCAGATTATTACCAAAAAAAAAAAAAAAAAAGAGAAGCCCTATTACCAGTCCCAGCTTCTTAGATAATAAAACAAATACCAGATGGAATCACAACCACAGCAGAGAGTAGGCGACACGTCCCATTCTGCTTGTTGGACACTGTCTGACCACAGGATGAAACAGTTTAGCTTGCTGAGCCTGGAGAGAAAGAAACCCATGCCTTGTAAAACAGAAAGCATTTGGGGGCTGGGAGGATGGCTCAGTGGTTTCAGCATTTGTCACTCAAGCACAAGGACCAGAGGTCAGATTTCCAGGAACCTCCATAAAGACCTGATGGGTGTGGTGACCCACTTGTAACGCCAACCTTCTAGCAGAGACAGCATAATCTAGTAAGCAAGAGTAGCCATACATACCAAGGTGAGAGCCCATCCCAATGAATAGAGCTGATTCCTAATGTTAATCTTGGGCATCCACATGAATGTGTACACCTGCACATAAGCCCACTCAAAGGCAGAAATAGGCATATACAAGTGCACACTATACATATGTGCAATTGGGAAACTAACTAGATCAAGAAAATGATAGAGGCAATCTAGATGCAGACTGCATAGCATAGTGTTGTGGGGAGAAACTAGGGTAGGCAGTCGGGACGGCAGCAGAGGTGGGATCCAGCCAGGCCCTATTGCAGCTGAAGCTGGAAGGCCACCTTGCCTGGGTCCCTTGTAGGACTGAGAGGACTGGATTCTACCCAGCTAAGCACCTGACCAGTTGCGTTTCTTTGCAGTGTACCTCTATGGTGAGGCAGCCCAGACGCCCGGTCGTCAGACCCTGCCGGCCATCCGGGCTGGAGAGTATGAGGCCCTGCCTAAGAAGGTGCTCCTGCACATGCGTGGCTGGGTGTGAGAGGGCAGCCATTCCTTCCCAACCCCCCAAGAGTGGGTAGGTACGGGCCCCTCCTCCTCACCCCCAGGTGAATGTTTCCACAGCTCCAACAGGTCGAGTGGGTGCCTGACTTTGGCCCTAGCTCCTTTGTCCCCAGTTGGGGTGCTACTGTCACAGGTGCCCGGAAATTCCTCATTGCATTCAATATCAACCTGCTAAGTACAAAGGAACAGGCCCACCGAATTGCTCTTAACCTGCGGGAGCAGGGCCGAGGGAAAGACCAGGTGGGTAGTTTCCAGTTTGCTGTCTAATCCCCCCCCTTCCTTGGAACCCTTTGGGGAGATTGTTCACATTAGAGTTACAGCCCTATGTGTGGGGGTCTCAGTATCCAAGCTCACTGTTTGAAATTGAGGACCCCCTTAACAAACATTTACGTGGATGTGTTTGGCCTGCATGTGGCAGAAAGTGGGGTGGGCCTCTTGACCTCGAGTTACATATGATTATGAACCATCATATGGATGTTGGGAATCAAGCCCAGGACCCCTAGAAAAGCAACAAGTGCTCTTAACCACTGAGCCCTCTCTCCAGCCCCAGCAGCCCTTGTTTGTAGCAGACATTTCCACAGAAGCAGACAGGGGTCAGGCTTCTGTGTAAACAGCTGCCTAGCAGTTCCAGAAGTCTTTTTTTTTTTTTTTTCCAAATCTTTCTTTCTTTCTTTCTTTCTTTCTTTCTTTCTTTCTTTCTTTCTTTCTTTCTTTCTTTCCGAGAAGGGTTTACATCCCCATGTCCTGTTAGATGCAATAAGTTATCCCTCAGTCCCCACCCCCACCCCCACCTAATACACAATGCCTTTGTAAATCTTTAGCTTCCCCAACAGGTCTGCACAGAACTTATCAGCCAGCTTGAGCATTGCTTCTCCAGAGTCCATATCAGACACAGATGACACAGATATACCTGGTGAAAGGTGGCAGGATTCCCCCTCTTCCTGTCTGTCCCAACTCCCAATCTTACCAGGCAGGGAGGCTCCAGGAGCCTGGCTTCCTGCAGCAACAGCTATCTCTAAGCATGACATGAAGAATAGTGACCTTCCTTTCTTCCAAAGATGAGGTCAGAGTTCCTGCCTTAGGTCATCAAAGAGAGCGGATCAGAGTGACTGCTCTAGCAAGTGGGTAGGAGATGGACCATAGCGGAGTTGGGACTTCCCATGGCCTCTCACATCAGCATCCCTAGGTCCCTAGAACATGATGTGGTCAGAGATGGGCACCAAACCTGGCCTTTGGGGCCTCAGTTTTCACGTGTTAGGTGAGGTCTTACCTCATCTCTCTAGCCAGACCAAGGAAGATAGAGCAGGGAGAGTCACAGTGCCAACCCAGCTATCTGGGGGTCACCTTGCCTGATTCATCTGGCTAGGGAACACAAGCATAACAGGTTCTCAGAGCCAGGCATTATGAAAGCTAGGCAGGGGCCATCCAGAGATGATATTCTTAGCCTATGCTTGGGAATGCATCTCTTTGTAGCCAGGACGTCTGAAAAAGGTTCAGGGCATCGGTTGGTACCTGGAAGAGAAGAACCTGGCTCAGGTGTCCACAAACCTCCTGGACTTTGAGGTCACGGCTCTGCACACAGTGTATGAGGAAGCCTGCAGAGAGGCTCAGGTGGGTAAGAGCGTGCATCCCACACCCTTCTGACACCTGGAAACCCTGAAGTGCTGACCTCACCTCTGTCTCACAGGAGCTGAATCTCCCAGTGGTGGGCTCGCAGCTGGTGGGCCTGGTGCCTCTGAAGGCCTTACTGGATGCTGCAGCCTTCTACTGTGACAAGGAGAAGCTGTTCGTTCTAGAGGAGGAGCACCGGATACGGCTGGTGGGTTGTGGAGGGAGGTGTTAAGAGAGGCCTGGAGGCTGTAGGAGCTGCTCCAGAGCAATTGATAGTTCCAGAGGGGCCCAACCAAAATCGCAAACCCATTCGTGTGTGTGTGTGTGTGTGTGTGTGTGTGTGTGACATGTAAGAAAGAAGACAGTTTCAGGTGTCATTTCTAAGGTGCTGTCCACATTTGGACACATGGAGACATGTGTCTCTCACTGACCTGGAACTCCCCAAGTAGAGTAGGCCTCCTGTCTCCACTTCCCTGGCACTGGAATTACAAGTAAATGTCCTTGCCACTATGACAGGCTTTTACCTCTTCCTTCCTTCCTTCCTTCCTTCCTTCCTGTCTGTCTGTCTGTCTTTCTTTCTTCCTTCCTTTCTTTCTCTGTTTAGTTAGTTTCGTAATGGGTTGTGGGAATCTTACTCAAGGTTCTGTGCTTGAGTGGCAAACACTCAGTGGACCAAGCTCTGCCGCCAGCCCTAGACTTGTAGTCAGAAGAGTTTCCATTTTCATTTTCCATTTAGCAGAGCATTACCCCAGCTTCCTTTGTGACTGGTGCCATACAAACGTTGTGTTCGCTGCCATCTTAAATCCCAGTCTGGCTGCTCATGCGAGCAGCCATGTCTGCTGCGGGCTCTCTCCAGCAGGTTCCTTACACCCCCTATACCTGACAGTTTGTGGATTTGGATACATATGTCCCAGGCATATACCTCTCCTGGTCCCATCGACGAATGACTCTCTTGGAAAGCATTTCTGCTAGTCTCCGACACCTTTGCTCAATTTGATGAGCCTGGGATCTGCTTAGGGGTGGCTGTATTTCCAGGGACATTGTTTTATCTTCTCGTCCTTTCATGAGCAATTCTTCCCCACTGTTTGCTGATTCTGTGTGCTAACTCTCGGGTGGCATCTTTTACCCATCTTTCCAACCGCCTTTGGGGTGTACGTGGCTTGCGTCCTTCAAGGGTGTGTCCCTTCTTCCTGCTTTTAGAACATGAGGCATTGACACTGCTGCATAGCTTCATAGAGGGCCGAATGGTCTTTGTTGAGATGATTTCTAATCTTAAACGGGACAGTTTTCCTCATATTTATGTTGAGGTAAATCAAGGCTGTCCCCTGACTGTCCCTGACTAGGAGAATCTGTTAGATTTTGAAAGAGTTAGATTCTTCTTCTTTTTTAAAACACAATTTCTTTTTTTATGTCTCTCTCTCTCTCTCTCTCTCTCTCTCTCTCTCTCTCTCTCTCTCTTGCTTTTTGAGACAGGGTATATCTGTTATCTGTATAGCCCTGGCTGTCCTGGAACTCCCTCTGTAGACCAGGCTGGCCTCGAACTCAGAAATCTGCCTGCCTCTGCCTCCTGGGATTAAAGGCGTGCCTGCCCTGCCTTTTATTAATCATTTTATTCGTTTACATTTCAGTGATAGCCCCCTTCCCGGTTACCCCTCCATAACCCCCACCCCATCCCCCGTTTCCTTCTCCCATTGCCTCTATGAGGGCGCTCCTCCACCCACTCACCCACTTCCGCCTCGCGCCTCTCCAGATAAATGCGTAGAAGAGTTAGATTCTTGTTCCAAGAAGGGTTGGTTGGCCCCTGCTCCTCCCATGACCTTGGAGGCTCCTATGTGAGGGAAGAGTGGGAGACCCTTTCTCTCCTTTGTTTTCCCTGGAAACGTGGGGTGTTTCTGTGTGCATCTCAACCTGTCAGGAAGCGAATTGGTTAGGTTCCTGAGAAGAGAGTGTGGGCAAAACTTGTCAAGACGAAGCTAAACTAAGCAGCGGGCTAAGGTCAGATACCCACTCTCCAGGTGGTGAACCGGCTGGGCCTGGATTCCCTGGCACCCTTCGACCCAAAGGAGCGGATCATCGAGTGAGGCCTCACGTCTCCGCCTCAAGTCTTCAACTCGGTTCCCTTCCTGCCCCTTCTTTACTTGCTTTACCCCTCTTCCCCCATCTTCACATCTCTGGTCCCCATACCTTAAGTCTGATTCCTGATTCCCCTACTCCCACCCCACCCCTGCCCGCCCGGCATGCTTCAGTCCCGCCCCTTCTGGCTTGCCTGCTTCTCTTCTCTCCTGGCTCTTAGCTTGGGGCTGGGGCTAAGAGTGTCTGTCTCCCCTTCTTTAAGTCTCTCCCACTCGGTAGGTACCTGGTCCCCGCTAGTGGACCAGAACAGAGCCTGCTGGACACATCACTGCGTACTTTTGTTCGGGAGGTGGGGGCCCGCTCTGCTGCCCCAGGAGGAGGTTCTGTAGCAGCGGCTGTTGCAGCTCTGGTGGGCACCTGAGGGGGAAGCTCTAGAAGGCAGGGCCCAGGATGGGGTGGGACTTAGGGGCAGAGTAGGAGGTCATGGAGGGCGGGAATCAGGGCAGGGGACTCCGTAGTGGGGGACTCTGTGGGTTGAGACTCTACAGTTCATCTCCCTGCACTTGGGATTTCTCACTGGAGGACGGGGCAGTCCCCGGACCAGGAATCCCTTTCCCCTTACCAGGGCGCAGCCCTGGCTTCTATGGTGGGCCAGATGACCTATGGACGGCGCCAGTTTGATCACCTGGATTCCACAATGCGACGCCTGATCCCACCCTTCCACACAGCCTCTGCCCAGCTGACTTCATTGGTGGATGCTGATGCCCGGGCTTTTGCTGCCTGTTTGGTGAGTGTATAGAACTGCCAGGCCTAGGCTGGCTAGCCACAGTAGCCTGAAAATCTGCAGCCAGCGGCCAAGAGCACTGGAGAGGTGTCATAATCTGCCTCTATCCCAAGAGCCCCTACTTTCTGCAAGCTTGAGAGTCCAGTACTGGAGAGCATGGACATTGTCCCAGGGAATTAAGCTTTGGAGGGCAGGACCCCAGAATGGGGACCCCCTGGAATTGGAGATCCTGGAGGGATACAGGCTGGTAACCTTGAGTGCACGGGCAAATGCTTCTCACAGGCTGGCCAGTCAGAATCTTGGCTTCCAGGCCAGTTATGTGTGAGAGTTGGACCCTAGATTCTAAGACCTGCAGGAAGGAAGCCTACTGCTTGTAGATCATTCGGTCCACCATGGAGGCTGGCACTGTACTCTGTTAAGGGGCAAACTGCAGGGGCTGCCCCATCCCCTGTCTTGACCGCCCCAGCAGGCCAGAGCTCCAAGAAGGTCATAGATTAGAGCCCTAGACTGGGAAGAATCCCTCACCTTATGGATAAGAGGAAACATAGGGGGCGTTTGGAGGTGGAAAACCATCTTGAGAAATAATTAAATCTGTGAGCAGATCAGAGGACATGGCAAGGATCCAGGGCCTGACTCTGAAAAGATGAAAGAGATGCTTAGAAGTGAGAGATACACATAGAGACATAGAGACAGACATAGAGAGATACAGAGACAGAGACACACACATAAAAAGAGACACAGAGACCGCCACATACATTGATAGACACACAGAGACACAGAGAGGTGGAGGTAGAGACAGAGAGATAAGAACCGAAGGACAGAGACGAAGAGAGATGAAGATACACAAATCCACAGGCAGAGAGACAGGCAAGCACACAGCCACAGGAGAGATGTAAACACACAGAGAGAGACTTAAAGAGAAACGTAAGTTTAGATGTAAATATTAGAAATTCAGAGACAACCCTCACATTGCAAATTAAAAGTAAGATGAATACTCAAAAAGCCAACTGTAAAAGTCAGATAAATGAAAGGCAATTGGAAGCCAGCAAAGAACAGAGTCAATAAACATCAAAAACATACAAGAAGATATAAAATAATATGAAATGAAGTTTGTGTAAGACCCTCATGTGCAGCAAGAAGATGGATTTTTTTTTTTTTAAATAAACAACGTATGGAAGAAATTTCTAGAAGCAAAATGCTAGATATATACGCTTTTCTCATCAAACCCAAAACGATTAAAAAGAAAACATAATAAAACTCAGAATAAGTTAGGAAACAGAAACTGACTAGGTGGGCTGTCAGAGGAAGGTCACAGCAAAGACAAGAAGCTAGATAGAGTACCACATTCACCACGAAGGAGGAGAGGTGTGTTCTGGGACATAGTGACAAGCTAGCTGGGGACAGCGTGTCTGCTTAGCCTCTGCTGTCAGTCATGGATGAAAGAAGGGCCACTGATAACGACTTTCTGGTGATCTGTTTAAATAGAACAAACAATAATGGCTGCACCCCCTAGTCAGCTGCCCCCATCCTGTCCCATCCTGTCCTGCAAGACAGAAGGGTGCTGTGGGAGGCTTGGATTTCCAGCACTTGTCACGCACAGAATCCCTTCCTGTGACGCTACAAACCATACCTATAGCCATTCAGAAGAAAAGCCAGGTCTACTGATGACCTGGGCAAGAGATGGCACCATGGCAGTGAAGGTCTCAGGGCTTCAGCACCAGCACCACTCCTGTGGGTGACAAAGCTATTTGCATCATTTTAAATTGGAATTTGCACCAGGAGAGCCTGGTACTGTGGGACAAATGCTGGGAAGAATTCAGGGGCCTTTAAAGGCTCTTGGCGTCTTTTCCTAGAAACAAGGTTCTCAGAGAAGGCCACACATTTGTCTCCTCCAGGCGGCCAAGTGGGCTTATGACATCCAGACCCTGGTGCCAAGGCCCACAAATCATGGACACCATCATCCCCAAAGAAGGCATCCTCGTCTTTGGCCTGTAGCACATGACAAATGTCACTGGGAAATGCCCATGCTGAAGTCCATGGATAAATGATGCTCATATGGCCCTCAGCTGTCAGGGTGCCATTCCAGCATGGCCAGGGGACACAGCCCCTCATGCTGGAATACTCACCATGTGTGTTTTGTACTTTTTTTTTTTCCTATAGAAGGCAATAAAGCTGCCCAAGAACACACCTGAAGAACAGGACAGGTGAGCACACAGCATTAGTCAGGCATCCCTGCTGGACCCTCTGGGCCATGGCTCTCAGTGTCTAAGGAGTCGGCAAGGAATGTATTCTGTCCCCAACTCACACATCACTGCCTGGGTTCTAGGCGTGCATGTGCTCTGCAGGAGGGACTGAGACAGGCTGTTGCTGTGCCACTGAAACTGGCCGAGACTGTGTCCCAGCTATGGCCAGTGCTGCAGGAGCTGGCCCTATGTGGGAACCTGTCCTGCTTGTCTGACCTGCAGGTATGACGGTGCCAGGGAGTCACAGAAGCTCAGGGTGGTGCTCACAGTCTTGGTCCATGTCCAGTTATAGACAGAACACCCTTATCCCTACATACTGGGGAATATCGGGGACAGTCTGCGGAAGTAGACATCACACAACTGTGTCCAGTGTGGGGGATGGGACAAAACAAAGCTGTACACTTTGACTCCTGTACCTAACCCAGGAACCCTACAGCATGCAGGGTATTTCAGCGTTTAGTCCTGAGGCCCCAGAGAAGTGATCCTCTATCCTGGAACTGGCCCTAGTTTGCTGGCAGACAGCTCCCGAGGGCAAGTTCAGAGGGGTTGACAGCCTTTAGAGCATACCTCCAACCTTCACAGCTTCCTCAGGCCTCCCACAACTGTATCTTCAGACTAGTAGTGGATTCTTTTTTCAGGTTCAGGTCTCAGGCCACAGTGACCACGGTAGCCTAATCTCCGTGGGTAGGGTTGGGCCCGATGGTATAGAGAATGCAGGTCTGCATGGAGTCCTTGCTCATAGGGCAACCCGTAGGAGGGGTCAGCTTGCTCAGTATTGACACGAGGGGTGAGATTTCAAGAGGCTCAGAGGCATGGCCGGTCCAGAACCAGCCCCTTTCTCTGGTGTCTCTTCAGGTGGCAGCCAAAGCCTTGGAGACAGGTGTGTTTGGTGCATACTTCAACGTGCTCATCAACCTGAAGGACATGACAGATGATGTATTTAAAGAGAAGGTGGGAAGACGTGATGCCAGGCTCTACCCATGGATCTTCCATGTCTCCCGTGGGCAGGGTTGACTCTTTTATTAGCCACCTGAAGGAACAGGCCCTTGCTATCTATCTATCTGTCTGTCTGTCTATCTATCTATCTATCTATCTATCTACTATCTATGTATCTATCTATCTACTATTGTAGATATGTATGTATGTATGTTTCTATATATCTATGTATCTATGTGTCTATGTATGTATCTATGTATCTGTCTATGTATCTATGTATTTATGTATCTGTCTATGTATCTATGTATTTATGTATGTATCTGTCTATGTATGTATGTATGTATGTATCTATCTATCTACTATCTATGTATCTATCTACTATGTATGTATGTATCTATCTATGTATCTATGTGTCTATGTATGTATCTGTCTATGTATCTATGTATTTATGTATCTGTCTATGTATCTATGTATTTATGTATGTATCTATGTATCTGACTATGTATCTATGTATTTATGTATGTTTCTATGTATCTGTCTATGTATGTATGTATGTATGTATGTATGTATGTATCTATCTATCTATCTATCTGGGGGCCATGGGGATGAGGTGAGCAGGTGCCCACTGGCATACTTTGATATTCTCCTTCCCATGGGTCCAGCTTGGCTAGGAGTTGTTACATAATGCCCCGATGCCCACACCACATTCCCGATTCTACTGTAGAACTGAAAGCCACTCCAGGTTGGGGACCCCTGAGCACCAACACCTAGGGACTGAAAAAAACCAATTGAACCAATTGAGGTGAATTGAACCTCAGCATTCACAACAGCCACGTGACAATTTTATTGTATTGAGGTAAATTCCACAGAGCATACGAATAGCAATATTAAAGTACATAACACAGTAGAGTTTTTGTACATCCATAATATTGTATAGCCACCAATCTAGCAAGTTTCAGGGCATTTCTATTGCTTTGAAGGAAACCCGTATAAATCAGCAGACACACTGTTCCCTACCCCATTCCTAAGCATCTGTCTCATGGATATTTTGAAAATACCTTTTTAAGGGCTCCGTTCTTATATGGGATGCTAGCAATTGGATATCTTTTGGGTACAGCCCCTCCCTGATTGACTTTAGACAGTATGAAGCACATGAGTCCTGCCCCTCTGGGTCTTACGGACACAGCTCTATCCTCTGTGGTCTGGGGTGAAGCAGAAAAAACAGATGGGAGTCTGTGGAGGGTCAATGGTTGTAGCTGTCCCCAAAACTCCTACCCACACTGAGAAATCCAGGAGTAGCTGTCCAAGATGACCCTAGTCACTGTGAGGTGGTTATGTCATGGGGAGGGGGCAGTGGGAGCCTGGGATTTTTCTGTCAGGAGAAGCAAGCGTGGAGGTTGTAGGGTGACATATCCCTCTATGTCCATCAGACACGCCATCGAGTCTCCAGCCTTCTGCAGGAAGCCAAGACCCAGGCTGCACTGGTGCTGGGTAGCCTAGAAGCCCGGAAGGAGTGAAGAGACCACCTCCAGTGAATGGTCCAACTTCCAGTATTCCTTATCTATCTTAAGCAGCCCAAGCCTTGCTTGGGTGGAAGACTCAGCCTTGACATCAGCAGGCTTAGGTTGGGGCTGTACTCACAGCTGTCTGTGTAGGATCAGAAGATGCAACGGGGGTGGTCTGGGGTAGAGTACAGTAGGGCCTAATTGATGATGGTATCCTGACACCCTCTGTTATCCGTGGTAAACTCTGAATACAAATCTTCTAGTAAATTCTGAATACAAATCTGCCTGGTGTGCTTGGGTTTGGGAGCCATGGTCAAGGACCGAGACTGTGATTGGGAGCACAGCCAGGGAACCTCTTGATCTGTAAGGAATGAATTAGCAAGCCCCAGCCCCCGGGTTTCCAGATGTAGGATTTACAGGGGATGCATCCAGCACTAGCATACTCTGAGCACGGGATTCCTTGCTATTGTCTTAGTTAGGATTACCATTACTGTGATGAAACACCATGACCAAAAAGCAAGTTGGGGAGAAAAGGGTTTATTGAGCTTATACTTCCATATTGCTGCTCATCATTAAAGGAAGTCAGGACAGAAACTCAAACAGGGCAAGAAGCTGGAGGCAGGAGCTGATGCATGGGCCACGGAGGGGTGCTGCTTGCTGGCTTGCTCCTCATGGCTTGCTCAGCCTGCCTTTTTATAGAATCCAGGACCACCAGCCCAGGGGTACCCCCACCCACAAAGGGCTGGTCCTTCCCCCATCAGTCACTAATTAAGGAAACAACTTACAGCCAGATCTTATGGAGGCATTTTCTCAATTGAGATTCCCTCTAGTTTGTGTGTCAAGTTGACATACGATTAGACAATGCAGCCATGTAGTAAGGAACAGAGATGGTAATGCTCCCCTCCCATTGGAGGTGTGTCTGGCTTCTGAGGACTGAGAGGGCATTCTTTTTCTTCACCAGTCTACACCTACCTTCCATACCATCTTCAAGGGGCTCACCCCATCCTCCATCCTCAGATGTCCTGTTCATCACTTCCTCTCTCTCTCTTCTCTATTGCTAATAAACCGCCCCAATGACTTTCAGATGCCCCAGCCCATAATAAACTCTCCCAAGTATGGCTGTACTCATGAATACAGTCTATAAAAAGAAAACAGCATGTGGTACATTCTTCTTAAGTGAGGCAGAGATCTCAACGCCTTTTAAAGACAGATTGGCTATCTGGAAATTCAAGTCATTTGTTTCTGGGAAGAGGAAATCCTCAACCAGGGGAAGCAACATGGAAAGACATGCATTGCAGGCAAAGGGGTGGAATCCTTCAGTGCAGGAAGGACCTACAAATTAGACTGTACCTAACAAGGTTCTTGGAAGGGCTAGGCCAGTTCTGGTGAGGGGCCTGGTCAGTTTGTGTATAAAAAAACTGCCCGTGCTTCTGCTGGAGACAGGACAAAGATGATCATCATGACTCAGTCAATGGGTTTGCCCCTTGCTGCCCCCCAGAGCATATGCTTAAGCATCTCTCAGGGACGAGTGTGTGTGTGTGTGTGTGTGTTTAAGTCTTGAGTTCCTGAACTTAAACATCAGTAGGCTGAAGGGTACAGGATCCTAGCTTTGGAAGGGCTAGGCTAAAAAGGCCGATGCGGTACCAGCACAGGGGGATTGCTCCTTTCTGGAGCTTAGGATTCCATGGAAGTTCAGTGGTGAAGGCGTTGACTCAGATCTTTGTGGGGAAAGCCTTCCCTAGTCAGTGAGCAGAATCACACAATGGCTTGTAGAAGGGAGAGGGACAGGGAGGCCACTGGTGTATCGCTGTGTCCCACGGGGTCTCTCATGGCTGTCTGAGCTACTAGTCTCAAATGTGGGTCCCACCCAGGGTTGGGGCTGTCTTGAGAGGAAGCAGACAGATGAGGATTCTGTATTCTTCTCCTGAGATCCAAGGATGTTGAGGAGTGAAGAATGTGCTGGCTGGTTGTGTGTCAACGTGACACAGGCTGGAGTTATCACAGAGAAAGGAGTTTCAGGTGAGAAAATGCCTCCGTGAGATCCAGCGGTAAGGCATTTTCTCAATTAGTGATCAAGGGGGAGGGCCCCTTGTGGGTGGTACCATCCCTGGGCTGGAGCGATGGCTCAACCATTAAAGGCTAGGCTCACAACCAAAAATATAAGAGAGCGAGCTGAGAAAGCCAGAAGCAAGCCAGTAACATCCCTCCATGGCCTCTGCATCAGCTCCTGCTTCCTGACCTGCTTGAGTTCCAGTCCTGACTTTAGTCATGAACAGCAGCATGGAAGAGTAAGCTGAGTAAACCCTTTCCTCCTCAACTACTATTACTTCTCCTCTTCCTCCTCCCCCCCCCTCCTCCTCCTTTTTGTTTTTTTAGACAGGGTTTCTCTGTATAGCCCTGGCTGTCCTGGAACTCACTCTGTAGACCAGGGTGGCCTCGAACTCAGAAATCCACCTGCCTCTGCCTCCCGAGTGCTGGGGTTAAAAGGTGTGTGCCACCACTGCCCGGCCCCAACTTGCTTCTTGGTCCTGATGTTTTGTGCAGGTTAGAAACCCTGACTAAATCAAGAAGTTCAGTTCCCAATCCCAGCCCAGCCCAGGCTTTGCGCTTCACACAAAGGAGCCACACAAAAGCGGCACAGAAGACTTCTCTCTCTAGGTCACAGCTTCCTTTATCCCTTCTGCCGGCAGAGAGGAGATTCTGATAGGTCTACTGGACTTAAGTCCCAACCCTAGCCATATCCCCGTACTGTAACTCAGAAATGGAGTAGCAACCCAGAGAGGCTGCAGGATGGCAGAGAAGGTTGGATTAAAACTCTTCCCTCCAGTATGTCTATCACAGGAGTATGCGGGCGGAGTAGCTAGGCGTGTTATTTTCACAAAGAGATATCCTGCTTAGTTTGTCTATAACCATGAGTCATCTGAGAAGAGGGCGTCTCAGTTGAGTGACTGCCCAGATCAGACTGGCCTGTGGCTGAATCTGTGGGGGATTGCCTTGATTGTTAATTGATGTGGGAAGACTCTGACCACTGTGGGCGGTGCTAATCCTAGGCAGGTGGTCCTGGGTTATATAGGAAAGCTGGCTGGGCATGAGCCAGAGGGAGGGAGCCAAGAAGCAGCATTCCTCTGTGGCTTCTGCTTCAGTTTCTGTGTGAGCTCCTGTTTCAACTTCCCTGGATGATGGACTATGACATGGAAGTGTAAGCATGCTCTTTCCTTCCAGAGCTGCTTTTTGTCCCTGTTTCATCAGCGGAAAGAAAACTAACTAGAACAGTGGTTCTCATGACCCCAAAGGAGGGCAGGAGATTGGCTGGCCACGCTGTGGTGGGCAGAAGTCTCGTACGGTATAGCCAGGATCCTGGGAGCATCTGAAAATGTTCTTGTGTGCATTTGGGGGGTGTGTAGGGACTGGCTACTACCTATTCTATTACTGAGAAGGTTCTTGAACTCTGACCCAAGCCGGTACCATAGAGGTCTAAAGGCCAATAAGCAAGGGAACATTGGAAGGACCACAACAGCAAGGGTAATGTGGTTTGGTCCTATTCATGAGGGGTTCTCCTGGGGAGAATATGAGAGACGATGTTGGTGAGGAGAAGGTGGGAGTGGATCTTAATGAGGGAAAGTAGCGAGGATTCTGATGAGGGGGAATGGGGTGGGGAGAACTTAGTAAGGGGCGGTACTGAGGGAAAGGTGGTGATTGGCAGGTGTCAAGGGGAAGGAAGTGATGCGGGAAAGTGATGGGAAGGGGAAGGGCGTGAAGAAATATTGGTAGAGGAATGGTAAGAACATGCTGCCGATGGGGAGAATTTGAGGAGGGGACAGTTGGAGGGGATGCTGGCATAGGGGAAGTAGATAGCTTCTGTCCAGAGGTAGTGGTATCATTGGGTGTGTGTGCGCGTGCGCGCGTGTGTGAGTGTGTGTGTGTGTGTGTGTGTGTGTGTGTGTGGTGGGTGCTATGGTGAGGAGATCTGGTGGCAGAAAAGTTGTGAGAAGTTGCAGGTAGGAGCACAATGGTGAAGGAACCTTGGTTTGGAGCTGTTTGCAACAGATATGGCCGAGGATACAGTGGTATGGATGTTGCTGGAAGTATACGAGGGTAGAGATGTTTGGTAGGCCTCATGAGACCTTAATGAGTGCATGGCCGTCGGCAGTGGTGACAGGAGAGTACTGGCAAGGAGAGGCGGAGGAGGGGCAGTTCCGTGAGGATGTTGGTAAGGGTGTGATGATGGTTGATGTTGGTAATGGGCTGTTTTCCAGGGGCCTGTGGTATGGGCCTATGGGAGAGGGGATGTTGGTGAAGGGGCTTTGGTAGCAATTGCTGGTGTGGAAGGGCTGCAGCGGAACCCTTCTCCCACATCACTGATGGATGAGAAGTCTCTTCTTCGAGACTGGCTTTCATGGCACTCTGGGGCTGCTGCAGGGACTTGTGTCACAGTGAAAGATGTCCATTTCCTCCGAGATGTCAATGTTATAGTCCTGGGAATGGAGAGAGTTCTCCACGCCCTCCCACATTCCCAGCTCCTGGAATTACTAATGAATGTAGAGTGGTCTTGGATTAACTCTGATTACAGGGATTTAAAGTAGGTATTAGGTGGGTTTGCTGCTAACACTTTATGTTGGTAGGGAGATAGGATTAGGGTTAGGGCTTTTCTGCTGCAGGGTGTGTGGCCATACAGCAGAGGTGGAGTGTCACAGAGTCTTATAGGACGGATACTTCTTTCTGTTGACTTCCAAAGCCCCACACTTCAGAGTATGGCCCTACACGGAAAGAAATTCTTTGCAAATGTCACTCATTGCTAAGAGATGTTTACCTGAGTAAGGAGAACCCCAATCCAATTAGATTAGCATCCTTTTTAGAAAGAGCAATTTGGAATAAAACGGGCAGCAGGAAGACAGCAGTAATTCCTCAGTGAGTATAGGCTGTGGAGCAGCTGCCTGAGAGGTACCCTGCCAAGATTCTGCAGGACCACAACTGAGATCCATTTCTTGGGAGTCGTAAGGTATTAGGAAACATTAAAACATAGCCAGTTGTGAGTATACCCAAAGCATCAAGTGTTCAGCAGGTGAAAAGCATAGTGCTTAATGAAGATAAACCAAAAGAAATGGGAAGGGTCCACCCAGTGGACAAAAACCTAAAAAAGGAAGATACAGCCAATGGTCCCCGAGAGGAAGATGTTCACCACATATACAGAAATGTAACAGGATATGGCTACTGTTGATACCAATATCCAGTAAGTTCAAAGACACCAAGTCCTTGTCTTTAGGTTGGAGCAGGCAGCATGATCAGAGGCTCTCAGATGTTGGCATGGCGTGGCATGGCTGTGAGTGGGGGGAGGGGGAGGAGGGAGGCTGGGCTGGAGAGTGAGCCAGAATGGCCGTTGGGAGTGAGAGAGAGGATGGCTTGATGCCCAAGATTCCACCAACACAACTCACGTTTGGAGTGGAATTAGTGGCTCTTGATTGGAATGGCAGGGCTTTGGCCCTACAATCCCAGACATAATGGAAACATCAGCCCCGATCCCTGGACAACTAGTTAGAGCTTATTTCTATAATCAGGAAAGAGTCAGGGGAAGACCCAAGGAGTCAACACCAGTTAGCTTCATCTAACTTTGGGGAAATAGAAGTCTTCCTAAGCTCCCCGCTGAAAGTATGTCTCTAGATCTGTGTAAAATGCTACAAAGTAGCACCGTCTTTCCTATCGCCTCCTGTTGGAAACTAAGAGGCTCAGTAAAAATGTATCCATCTTTGAAAAACCAAATGGAAAGAGGGCAATTTGCACAGATAAACACAGAACATCTCATGTGGACCACTGTCACATTGTCTGCCACCAAAGACAAGGAGATTGCCAACTTGGAGCCAGGTCTGAGGCCAAGGATAGACTCTCCATGATGTAGGCAGAGGGTCCCAGCCCTACCCACACCTCACACCTGGACTTCGGGCTCCCATGTCTATGAACCCACAAGCTTCCACCTCTCCCCCTGACTTCTAGTTCTCCTTTGGTCTTTTCTTCTGTCTTCCTGTGCTAGGTTAAAACCCAGGGTCGGGAGAATACCTGGTAAGCCGTTCTCTCTGAGCCATACTGTAACCCAAGGCAGTACACTCCAGACCACTCGGTCCCCATGCTTAGTCATGGAGGTTTGACACAGCTTAGCTCCTGTCCTGGAAAACCCACAGTTCTATGTGGTACCTCTAGGAGCATAAGTGTGGAGCAACCCCAAATAGCCCACACTGAAAATAGACTGTCGTTCCATGGTCATTTGTCCCATCCACTCACGATCCATTATTCAGCTATCCTGCCATAAATGTTCCATTCAAGCCACCCAGCTGAGATCACCATCCTGATCAGAGGCTAAAGAGACAGCTCACAAATCACAGGGTGGCAATTTTAACTGGACATTCATGGGCTGGGGTGGAGCCCATGTTGAGTCTGTGCTAAATATTCGTAGGGACAGTGTAACACCTTTTGCAGTCCCTGTCTCCATGAAGGGTGGCCAACTGGGGCTGGGGATCAGGGAATGGTGGATTTGGTTGGGCGTGTAAATAGCCAAAGTGTTGTCTTAGAGTAAAGAGAGACCCAGTGTGGTACCTGCCTGGGGTAAGGCCCTATTGGGTACAGACATTGGTGATCTGGCAGCAACAGGGGGGCTCAAAACCTTTATTGGGCCATTGGGCGTGTGACATGAGGCACTCAGGTCTGATCTCCTGAGATAGGAAATAACGGGCAGAGAAAGACAGGGCCCTGGGCAGTACTGGTGCAGGCCAGCAGACTGCCTTCAGAAGGGACCAGCAGATGCATAAAGGGAAATGGAAGTAAAGGGCAGAGGCTGTGGAAAACAGGCAGCGGGAAGACTCTGGGGTCCTCCAATGCTTGAGGGGAAGGTGTAAGAAGGATGGAGATGTGGGGAGGGGAAGCCAAGGGAGCTGAAGGTAGGTAAGGGGCTTTGGGTTCAGAGTCCTTCTGTCCTGACCTTGGGAGAAGGGTTTTCACTTTCTAGAAAGACCCAAGTGTACCGTCTAGCTGGGACCGGCAGGGCTAGGGTCCTATTAGCACCACAGATGGGAGATGGTTAAGAGATGGCCAAGCATGGCGGTGCTAACAGATCCAGCGGATGAACCTGTCGAAGAAGCTGGGCTGGGCCAGACTGTCAAAGTCTTTCTCCCGGAAGATGGCTGCCCTGTCACCCAGGCTGATCTTGGTAAGCACATCCATGTCTACATCACCACCCACAGCAACCACAGTGGGCACCACATTCTGCTTACGCATGGAGTGCACCGACTCTTCCAGGCTGTCATTGCCTGTGACACCATCCGTGAGGAAGACGAAAGACAGCTCTGCATGACGCCGTGCCCCACCCTGTGCCCCCCGAACCACATTGTTGATGGCGTGCACAATGCCCGTGCCCACGTGAGAAAAAGAATTGAGGTAGGTGGTTCTCTCCAGTGCCTTATGGATGATGGTCACGTTGTAGGTCAGTGGGAAGGCCACCTGTTGCTGATTCTGGCTGCCATACTGCAACAGGGCCATGCGGGCGTTGAGAGGGTCATCATCCCTTCGTGCCAGAGTCAGGCGCCGTGACACCTCCTCCACGAAGCGCCGTGCCTTGTGGAAGTTCTGTTCACCCAGCCGCTCCGAGCCATCCAGCAGGAAGACAATGTCCACGGGCCGTTGTGTGCACTGGGCCACATAGAGCTCTGCAGGGAAGATGTAAGGTGGGCCCAGGCAGGCAAGGGGTGGCCAGCTTGAAGCTCATCCCATCTCTGCACACAACCTGCTCATGGGACTTTGGAGCTCCACTCACAGTCACCAATGGAGACCTCAACAGAACAGCTCCTTGTCTACTGTTCCCTGGGACTTTTTTCTGAAATGCCCCCAAACTAGAGGACTAGAGATCTGGCTATCATCTTTTGTCACCAAGCATGGTCTCAGCTTCCATCAACCACCTCTGGGACTCTCAATAGCCCCTAATCCACCACTCAGCCCAAGGTCATTAAAGGTCACATAAAGGTCATTCTCTGGTGGGAGGGTCAGGATAAGGTGCCTGGACATGACTTCCTTTCCCAGGGGCCACTTATTTCTGAGTCACCTGGGCTGTCTGAACCACATATCTCCCAGAAAAAGGAAGGAAGGACCCATGTGTCCTGGAATTCACTGTAGCCTTGGTAACCAAATATATAGCAATATATATTTGGTATGGCTGAAGCAATCCAGGCAGGCCCATGGTGGATTCACTGCTATCAAGAGGTAGCCTGGTGGGTAGTCATCAGCCCGGACACATAGCACTATGGGAGCTGAGACCACACTTCACACCGCATACAGACAAACATATACACACAGGTGTCTGAAACCACAGGCTAGGGTCTTGCTACCCCACCAGACATCCATCTTGGCTCTCCCTTGGGGAAGATGACTGCAGCCCACCTGTGTATGCTGCCAGAGCCCAGGCATTTGGGACCCCAGGGAATCACATTAAGAACAACCTGACTGCAGTCATGTATGACCAGGAGTGCTGAGGCAGGACCAGGCTGCCAGAGTACCTATCCCCCCCTACCCGATCTGTGCCTCCCCCCCAACCCCTTGACTCCAGTTGTGTGTGAGGGTCCATTCCAGTGTATGCTAGCCCAACTTACCATTTGACCACAACAATGCATAGTTACAGATTTCAACTTTTTATAAAATGTTTACAATCGCTCACTACCTCTGAGTCTGAGCCTCTAGTCAGGTGGTGCTCCTGACCGGCAGGGTCTTTCTTACTGAGCTTATTAGCTACATACCTTATTTATTGCTCACCATGCCTGGAATCTGCTCAGGATGTCCAGAAAATTTTGGGGGACAACTGAATTTCCTAGCTCCTCATAACTGACCACCCCCTCACAGTTATTACCTCAAACCCAGAGACAGACAGTGGGGGCTACTGGCTTTAGCACTTTCTCTTAACACCAACATTTACAGGTCTGGAGGAGACCGGGAGACTCTGGTGAAAATACACAGTAGTTGGGAGTTTGGGGACTCAGGGAAGGGCTCTGGGCTTCATTTCTGTGGGGTTCCCTCCTACCTGTGACCTCACAGCAGGGAGTCTAGCCCCAGCCTGCTCTGGGATGTCACCCTCCTAAGAGGATAAGCCTCACCCTGGGGGAGAGAGGCACAGATGAGGGTCGATGACATCTATTCAGCCTGATGAGGTCCCTTGAGCTCAGTCAGAGCACGCCAGGTTCCTGAACTTGCCTTGTCGGCTAGTGACTTTGCAGTGGGTCCCTTACCATTCCCTATATTGGAAGAGGATGCTTTTATAGTTCTTAGTCAGGTGGTTGAGGGTATCAAAAGTGCTGCCTGCCATATGCTCTCCTCATGATGTCTTCATATACAGAGACCAAGCTGGGCACACAGCCTGGTGTTTGAGACACACCGGGACTTTGACCTAGTGAGTATGACAGTTGCTGAGATGCTTTAAGGCCTTTGTTATAGTCCCATAATTTCTGTGAACTATGATCACATACCTGACACCCAGACAGAACCACGACAGGGGAACCGCCCCAAGCATTCAAATAGCACCACCCCCATCTGTGTTCTCAAACTCAGGACTGCTCAGCTGGACCGAGGTGGTGTGCTCTGCTGAAAGATGCCCAGAAGTTTACATCTCAAGAACCTTAATGTAATCCTGACAGCACAGTCCTTTGCCACATGTGAGCTTCTGGGTCTTAAGGTGAGCCTTCAATCACTGATGTCCTTGTAAAAAGGAACAGAGCAAAGCAGGGTGTGGCAGCGCACGCCTTTAATCCCAGCACTGAGGGTGTCAGGGCAGGGCAGAAGCAGGCAGATCTCTGTGAGTGCCAGGCCTACAAAGCAAGTTCCAGAACAGCCAAGGCTGTTATACAGAGAAACCTGATCTCTAAAAACAAAATGCAAAACACAAGAGGAGGAGGAAGAAGAGGAGGAAAAGGAAGAAGAGGAAATAGGAGGAGGAAGAGGAGAACGAGGAGGAGACAGATGGAAGAGGAGGAGGAGAAGGACATAGAGATTCAAAGAAAAGAGCCTATGGGAAGATAGAAGTGATGCTGAAGAGGTGTGCCCACAAGCCAAGGATGGAAGCTCTACCAGAGGCTAGAGAAAGTAGGAGGGACCCTTTAGACAATGTCATACTAAAGACTTAAGATTCTAGACTTCCGGCCTCAGGAGTTGGGAGGGCAGGTTTCTAGGTTCCTACTACCTAAGGCCCCAGCTTGAGGTGGCAGCCCTGGGAATCTATAAGAAATGAGGGGTTAGCTCTGGATATCTGCTCACAGTGAACCTGAGGCTTTAGCAGAGTGCCAGCATGCTCTCTGGGTCCCCTGTGATATCCCTGTGCACCAGTTTAAAGGTGTCAATGAACAGCTGCATCCAGTCCTGCCGCTCGACCCCTGTGGAGAACTTGGCCCTCTCGGCGGTGTAGACCATCACAGCCACCAGTTGGGAGTAGGCAGCTGGGTTCTGTGTGAACTCCGTGGCGTTTAGCAACTGCTGGATCAAGGGGATGGTCTTGGGGAAGGTGGGGTCTGGACCCTCTTCCGTGCGGAGGAAGGTGACCGGGGGCTTGTTCCCAGGCCATGGTTCATCTGCAAGGGAGTGTCCAGAGAAGAATTTAGGAGGTCCAGTGGGTGTGGCTGGCCTCTAGGCCTCCTTAGGCCTCTGACCATGGACAGTAGTTAGGACCAAAGATAGTAAGTCCAGGGAGACAGGAGATGGAGCAGGTGGTGGTGTCTAGCCTAGGCAGGAAGCCAGCGGGGCTGAAGAAGCTTATAGCAAGCAATACAGCCAAGGAGACAGCCCAGTAGCAGTTCTGGGGAATCCACAGAGCTCTAGAGAAACTCAGCACGGAGCATTAGTGCCCAAGCCCAACTGAGCAATGTGCGTGCACAAATGCTGTAAACTTCCCCAGGTTGGTTCTACATCTCCACATGCCTAGAAAGAGCCAACTCTAGACAGCACCCGCAGACAAAAACACAGTGCTAACCTTTTGGTCCCAGAGTTATGATCTGCTATTCTAGGACCTGTCCATGAGGGTCTGAGACTGAGTGGTACAGGCACCAAGGGAGAGCAAGATCCTCCCTCCCTCATTTCCCTTTCTGTGTTTCTGTCTCTCCCTCCCTCCCTCTCTGCTTCTGTCCGCTCCCCTCTGGCCGCTCTAGGTCTCTATTTCTCTTTCCTTGTTTTTTAATCCCCTTTCCCTCTCCTCCATCCCCCCGCACCTCCCTCCCTCTCTCCCTCCTCCTCTCTCTTGACTACTCCCTCTTTCTGGCTCAGTGTCTACTGGAGTAAAAGGGTAGGACTATGACTCAGTCGATGTCATGACCAAACTCACTCCCTTTTCTCTGGTAACCAAGGAGAGATGAGGAAACTCAGATAAGTCCATCACTGGGCCAGGACCTTGGGCCTCCCCGGGGATGCTCTAGGGCGGTGGTTCTCAACCTTCCTAATGCTGAGACCCTTTATACAGCTCCGCATGTCGTGCTGACCCCCAACCATAAAATTATTTCGGTGCTACTTCCTAACTGTAATTCTACTGCTGTCATGAATCATAATGTAAGTACTTGTCCTTACCTATAGTCTCGAGTGACCCCTGTGAAAGGATCATCAGCTACCAAAAGGGTCGCAACCCACAAGTGGAGAACATCTCAAGATGCTCTTCTTTTTCATCTCCAAAATCCATGCTCTGGTCTCTCTACAGTCTCTGGTACTGTCATCATTACTAATTTTCTCCCTACAGTCTTGAGCTTCTCAGGCACACTCAGTAGTCCCTAATGATGGACACCATCCCTGGTCTGGGGCAGGCCCCAGGTAACCAGGCTTCTGGATAGACAGGGCTAGTAGCTACTTGACTCAGAAGGTCAGGGCTAGGTCAGAGTTGATAGTGTTGTTGACATTATATTCATATCAGAAATGCTCACAAGGATGCTCACCCAGGACCTCGTTTATAAAGACACCATCTAAGGTCACCGTGCATCCAGTGCACCATGTCCAATTTACCTTGCAATTCCATATAACAGTAAATGCAAATGTGCTTTATAAGATCAGTAGAAGGGGTTTAGGGAGATGCACTATGCAGGGGCTGGAGAGATGGCTCAGTGGTTAAGAACACTGTCTCTCTGCTCTTCCAGAGGTCCTGAGTTCGATACCCAGGAACCACATGGCAGCTCACAACCATCCTCCAATAGGGTCTAATGCCCTCTTCTGGCATGCAGGTGTACATGCAGATAGAGCACTCACAAATAAAATAAATAAATCTTAAAAAAAAAAAAAGAAGAAGCACTATGCATTGTGGGGTCCTAAGGCCTCAGACGTCCCCATTTCTTCTTGATCTTGCCACCCTGCAGATTTGATGTGTCCAAAGGAGGAAACTGTCAGACCGTGCACCCCATCCTGGAGCCTCTATACCCTACCATCTAGTGTTAACCTATACAAGCCAGACATAGATGTCACCAGAAAGGAAGATGCAGAGACATCTCTTTGAACACAGAAGTGAACTCTCCGTAAGACAGGCACTCAAATTCAGCAGGCACAATGGAGGTAGCCCGTGAGCAAAGTGATATGCCTCAGACACAAGGCTTACTCAATAATAGAAAATCCATAGCCGGGCAGTGGTGGCGCACGCCTTTAATCCCGGCACTTGGGAGGCAGAGACAGGCGGATTTCTGAGTTCGAGGCCAGCCTGGTCTACAGAGTGAGTTCCAGGACAGCCAGGGCTATACAGAGAAACCCTGTCTCGAAAAAAAAAAAAAAAAAAGAAAGAAAATCCACACAACTGACCCTTGCTTTCATAGCTAATGAGGCCTCACAAGGCGTCACCAACAGAGCAAGCATGTGACAAGATTCAATACCTTTCTTCCCTGATAGTAACTAAAAGGGGAATTTGCTACTCTGTAAAGACAGCCCCTGCAATCCACAGCTGCACAACTGGTTGAGTAGAAATTTTCTGACTGTGATCAGGAGCAAGATTCAGGGATCAAGGTCTGGATTCTGTGCTGGAGGGGTGGAGCCATCTGGGGAATCAGCCGGCCCTATACAAACCTCACTTAAAGCTCTACAATACTGGGCTAGAGTTGGGTACCGTCACCCACCAAAGTTTAGCTTCATCTAGGAGCCCAGTCAAGGTACCAGGAGCCAGGGTGGAAGGTGTAGCCGTAAGGTCTCACTGTAGACATGTCCCCTAGTCTTTGACAGATACCAGAACTGGCAACTTGAAGCTAGTGCTCGGAGCCCCACACAATCCTTTCCAGATAACTTCACTGGGTGGCTGAGGCCAAGGCATGCCCTGAGAGTATTTTCTTGGTAGTGATCTCTGAACAGTGTGAGACTCTGACTCCCAGGCCACATGGTCCCTTCTGTCAGGTAGGCTCTGAGCCTGTGCACATGTTCAGTGGGCCCCCTTGTCTCCGGGAGAGATCAAGGAGCAGCTGAGGCTTTGTAAGGAGATGTACAGGCTATGAGGACTACTTTCTATGACCCAGCTCCACAGTAACCCCACCATGCAGAACTGGCCCATCTCCTACACAACATTCCTGGATGAACAGGGCTTGCAGAAGAGACTGAAGGGACTGATGTCCCAGATGGCCCCAGGACATCTTCCTGAGGCTCTTGCCCAGGCACTCTGCAACAGCATCTTGGGGAGGCATTGTCAAGGACCCTCAGCACAGCAGGGACACCTCCTACCCTCCCTTGGGAGTAGCAGCTATGGTTCCAGCCTCTTACTATGAAGGCCACAAAGACAGCTGCAGGGTTAGAAGCAAAGCTATCAACTGCTGGTGGGTATCAGTGTGCTTATCTCCAGATGTTTAACACCAGTCATTCCGCCCAGCAGTTTTAGGGCTTTATCTTTTGACCAGAGCTTGCCAGATCTTGGCAAGTGGATGACTCTAGCTCTGTCTGCCCACAATGGAGCCCCTGGAAGTCCAGGAATGAAAGGAATGCAAGGGAGGGTCTGGCCCTATAAACCAAAAGGAGAGCACCCAGTGGTAGGGAGACTTAAGATTCTTGGAAGAGACTCCTTTTGTGTTGAAATGACTTTTTGATCAATGGCCAAAAGCCAAGCACTGCCAGGCCAGCAGTCTATGCCCAGATGGTACCCTGCAAGGGGCTCAGGATGACACTACATGCTCTCAGGAGCCAGTCGTCACCCTGAGCCTCTGACTCTACCATGCCAGGGGTGAACTTCAAGGGTTTCTCCCTAAGGAGATGCCTCCACATTGACAAACCCTTGAGGTTGCACAATTCCTGTTAGGATGGGAAAGATTCTGGGGCTGCTCTGCTTGTCTGGGATTAGGGTTTCAGGTACCCTGGTTACCTGTTTGGCAGGGAAGTTCTGGACACACGATCTGGGGGTCTAGAAGAGAGAAGAAACCAGGTCTCTATTAGTTCCTGCTGGGCTCTCAGTAGTCAGCCTTCTAGGGGCAAAGGCCTGGGTCCCATCACTCACCTGGACAAAGGACATCTTCCATGTCATCGATGAACTTCTCGGCCACCAGGTCAGAGAACAGCGTCATGTTGCGCACCTGCTGCGGCTTGTCGCAGGCAATGGAGTAGAGGTTCTCACTCTCATGTGTCTCGTGGAACATGTCACCGATGCCGATGGCTGTCACGGTGACATCTCGGTCACACAGTGCCCGAAGATTGAGGTCATCATCTCGGGGGTCATGGCGCCCATCCGTGATGACCACTGCGAACACTCGGGTCTTCTGGCGCCGGCTCTCTTTGATGAGCTGATTATAGGCGAACTTGAGGGCAGAGGGTGTCCAAGTGCCACCGGCAATCCATTCGAGATTTTTGACAGCCTCCTTGAAACTGGACAGGGAGTTGACTCGCTCGTCGTCCAGCCGGATGGCTTCAAAGGTGCCCTCATGGCTGTACTGCACCACACCCACACGTGTGCCTACAAGAGAACAACAGTGTGAACAGTGTCCATTAGCCTACTTTCCCACCCTGGTGACCATGGCTTGGCCACCTGGAATGAATCATGGGGTGTGTGGCAGAGCCATGATGCTGGCTAGAAGGAAGGTTCTGGTTTCTACCCTCGGGTCCCCCTAGATTTTCACTGACCCGTTTCAGACTTGGGATCCTTGGCAATAGTGCCCAGCCTGTTGACCACGTTGATGACAAAGTTCTTCTCCAAGGTGAAGTTGGTGTAGCCAATACTCTCAGAGCTGTCGATGACGAAGACCACATCCAGGGCACCACAGCGCTTCTCACAGTCTGGAAGGGTATGTAAGATGACAACATTAGTGAGCAGGGAGTGTGAAGACATTTAGGGCACAGGGCCAGAGATACCGTGAGTGATCCATCCCTCCGACGGCCATGCACACAGCCCGATGTGATAGGCCAACTCACCACAGCACCCACAGGTCTCCCTCACATAGGTCATGACGTCACATTCCTGAAACACAACCCCCGTGGGCTCATTTAGGCAGGGCACACCTACCATTTCCTCAGGGCTTCCACAGGAATCCTTCACCCCATGTCTGCTGATGTCCATGCCCATACATAGAGTAGAACTGGATACTGGATACACACATCTCCAACTTTGCCTTCTGACCTTACACATGCCACTACACCTAGTGACCCCTCTCCTATGGTCTTGTCCTTACCAACCTGACCACTGCTGACTTTGCCCTCTGAACTGGACTTAACTCTGACCAACCTTGATTCATCTTCTGACCTTGTCTCTGCCAACATCAAACCTGTTGACTTTAGCCTTTGACCCTAGGCCTACTAACTTTGTCCTCTGAGCTCATCCTCTGACTTTGCTCTGGTGAACCCTCTGTACCTGATGCCCTTGGTTTTTGATTTCTAAAAGAGAGAAGGACACTCATAAACAGGATCTTGATTCCACAATAGATGACACCTACCGTGAGACCAGGGTCTCCTGGAGGGCCGGGTTCTCCCTGGAGGACAAGGGACAACAGTAAGAGGTGAGGCTTCTATGTCCAAGTTGCTCCTGGTGCCACCAGTACACACTGACCCATGGGCCCACTAAGGGCAGAACAGGCTTCACATACATTAGCCTGGCTGGCTCAGGAGCTATGGGCTAAAGGAACAGAGCTGGGTTTACCTCAGGTCCTGGGATTCCTCTTGGCCCCCGCGGGCCAGGTTCACCAGGGGGACCAGGATCAGCCTGAGGAGAAACAGGAAAGTAGGCTCAGTATAGTCCTGGGAGGTCTCTCTGCCCTATAAGAGTATTGATCTCCTGTCTCTGCTGGGAGTTTGGTGGGCATGAAGTCCTGTATCACTCACTTCATCCTGAGTCTGGCACCACCCTAGCAATGTCTTGAGCAGTCACTATCAGAGTCTTGTAGGCAAGAGAGCGTAGAAAACTCAAATACTGGGATAACTCACACTGAGACATCCAAGGGCCATCTGGGCACTCTCATGTGCCCAATCTGCCTACCTATCTATCCATTACCTGTCTGCCCACCTACCATCCCTTTACTACACTGCCAACCCCACCCCTCTGTCCACCCCCACCCCCACCTTCATATGTGTTGTCTTGCCCTCTCTGTTCTTCATGTACCCACATGACCATCAGCACACCTGATGGTGCCAGGGGTATGGAAATGAACACGATATGGGTCTAGCCTGTGCCACTGAGCTAACAGGAGGTACTGGCTTAAGACAGTGTGACAAACAGAGGAGGTTTCTGAACACGACCATTCCCTTCAAGGGCCTGGTGCCAGGCAGGCTGGATGTTTCTTCAGCGATCTTAGACCCTCCCCATGTGACAGCCCATTGTCCAGGACACAGGATGGTGACACTCACTGGCTCCCCTTTGTCTCCCTTCCGTCCGGGTGCTCCTTTCAGACCAAAGTCTCCTCGGCCCCCCTATGACACAGGACACACGTTAGCCATGGACAATGGGTAGTGTACACACCCCTGCCCCACACTACGAGGCCTTCCTCAGACTAGCCGGGATTCAGAGGTACCATAGAAACCATCTGCATAGTTGAGCATCTGTTAAGGATGTTGGGCATTTTCAGGAAAGCCTTGAGTTTTGTTTGGAAAAGGGGTACAACACAGGAGCTACCACCACTTAAAGCCCAGCCAGGGGCCCATGTGGCCAGTCCCGGGGCAAGGAAATGACCAAAAGATGATTCCCACAGTGGACAAGGCATGCAGGACTTCTACAACACTACCAGGAAAAGGCTGAGTAAGATAAAACCTCTAAGTACCTCAGGGCCTGGTGGGCCAGGCTCGCCTTTTTCACCCTGTGAAGCAAGCAAAGGTCTGACAGGTTGCACAGTCACAGACCCCAAGTCTGTGCCAGGCAAAGAAGCCCACCTTGGGCTAAGATCACCCCTCATGATTTCTTGGATATTGGAATTCATATAGGAGCTCACACACACCCCAGGTAAAGGCCACTGAGCCCATACATACCGAGCCATGCTGGCCCAATCCTGGGTTATGTCTGACCCCTGGTGTATCCTGGTGCTGGCTGGATCTACCTTTGCACCAAGTGACAGGTGACCCCCATCCCCTCTCCACTCCTAGTCCCACATCAAGGAATTTCAAAAACCTTGCCCCTCCCTTGCAGGCTTTTCTTGGGAGTCCTTGTCCCATGCCAGACTTACGGGTATCCCTCGGGGTCCTGGGTAGCTGAATCCAGGTCTTCCGGGATCTCCCTGAAGGGGACGGTTGAGTTAGTCAAAATGGCTGATGAGACAGAAGTATCCAAATAGTGCAGGGTGTTTGGCATAGGGTGGGGTCAGAGGCTGTGAGCCTAGCCTTGCTTGCTCACCTCTGGACTAGAGTGCATGTGAACAATGTACCAGATAACCCAGGGCCTGTGGCACACACTAGAGAGGCCATGGGGACCATGTTGTACCCTCATGGCTATCCATCCCTCAGGACCCTGCCATCTTTCCAAGAAGGTCATTGTTGGGGAGGGCAGAAGAGAGGTCACATGGTCTCCTATTGCTCTCCATGCTCAGGAGCCCAGCCTAGCTGCCCTGGTGGAATAGGAGACCCAAGGGAGGCCTGTCTCCTCCAGGGTCCCACGTTTTTCCTGCCACCCTCTTGGTGGGCACCTCCACAGGCAACTGCCTTGGACCTCATCCTATATTTCCAAGAGGAAGGGACATACCTTAGGGCCTGGCTGTCCTGAATCTCCTCGAGGCCCAGCATCACCAGGGTCTCCCCGAGATCCCTGAGGGCAAGAGAGGAATCAGAGCTGGCCTAGTCAGCTGAAATGATGACCTAACTTGATTTGACCAGCTCTGAGAAAATGGCAGGTCTGGGCAGCAGGGCCACCATCTTGCCTGGGGCTAGGGACTGGGAAAGATAGAGAGTAGGTAGGTAAGAGCTTGTATCAGGTAGGGCGGAGAGCTGGTAGGGGGTCTGGGGCAGAGTGGAGGTTTATAGAACAGGGTTGGAAGTGGGAGGGACTTTGGGCGGCAGGGTGACGAGTGAGTGGTGAGAGGGTTGGGGGTCTGGGGGTACAGTGTGGAGTGGGTAGAGCGTTGGAGAGAGTGGAGTGGGGAGATCAGGGGGCAGGTGAGGAGCAGATGGGGGTAAGGGGCAGGGCAGGGAGCTGATGGAGAGCTCGGGAAAGAGGAAAGATGAAGAGTCATGACCAAGATAGGGAACAGGTGGGAGGGGTGGAGGGCAGGGTGGACAATGGTTAGAGACTGAGAAGGGGTGGGTGGGAGCCTGAGAACAGGGTGCTCTCATCGTGGCTCCAAGGCTTCAAGTGTCCTGATACTGACCTGCTTTCCTGGCTCCCCAAGACCCCCCTGGGGGCCTCTGGGTCCAGGCAAACCTCTGTCTCCCTGCAAAGAAAGGAGATGGGAATAAGAAGGTGGTGGCCTAATACTGCACCACAGAGTCCTGACACCAGCTCTGTGGGTGCTGTGGTTCAGGGTGGGGTCAAGCCGCACTGGGCCCACTGCCCTGCAGAGCTCTTGCCTTGGCTGGATCTGTGAGAAGGTTAAGAGAGGTACTGGGCACAGATCCCTCCAGCTCCCTCCCTCCACACACTTTCTGGCCTGGGCATAGCTCCCTCCACCCCAGCCTTTGCCACCTGCTATCCTGGGTGGGAACCCCCCCCCCCCCCCTTGGCATCTGCCACCTTCTGCCGAGCCTACCTTGGCTCCTTTATTGCCAACTTCTCCAGCCAGGCCTCGAGGGCCCTCAGGACCAGGGTCTCCCTGTGAGAAGATAGGTCTGGTGAGGTTTGGGCCAAGGAGCAATTCTGATCCATTCCTTCCAGAAGCAGTAATGGGGGGGGGGGGTATGATGGTAGGGTTAGAGGAATAAGTTATTCAACCCCTCAGGACAAAGATATCAGGTTGTACTCTCCAGTCCTGCTGAGGCCACTCTGTGGTAGGGACCCTAACCAGCTGAGAGGAAGGCTCCTTCTACTGGCATCCTTGAGAGCTGTGGCAATGGGGGCCTACAAGATGTGTGTGTCTGCAGTGGGGATGCTACAAGATGGACCAGTGTGCATCCTCTGTCTCTAGACACGGCAGGCATAGGATGGGTGGTGTCCTTCCAGAAGCCTCAGGGACAGCTGGGAATGGGAGGCTGCCTTGTCTGAGGCTTACCTTCTCAGACAGCACAGGCACTCAGACCTCCACCCCCATCTGTGGTAAGACCTCAGAGTTCTGTTCTTCTGGGGGATGAGGATGGGATCGGCCCATCAGCTTTTTGGAGACATTCCAGAGCAGACCCTTTGCTCCTTAGAGCGACTTACCTTCTCCCCCTTTGGACCATCACTGCCCGGGCTGCCCTTGGTCCCAGGGTCTCCTCTGCGTCCCTGGATGAAGGAGGAATGTCACTGCTGGGAGGACCATGTGGGCCACTTCTGGCCTTGCTCTCCTATACAACCCTGGGGACCCTGAGCCTGGTAGTCCCTCCTGATATCCATCCGGGCCTATCTTCACACTGCTGTTATGTTGGTTTTGCCCCTGTCAAGACTCAAGTGTATAGGTTCTTCTGGTCAGGCTGTAAGTCCTGGCCAATGACTGTGATGGACCTTGGACTGTCAGTGTGGTGATTCCTGCTCCTTCCCTGACTGGGCCTCCTCAGACTGTCTCTTCTAAGGATTAGCCCTGGGGTGAGGTCCTTACCCCGAGTTCAGCCCTGGGGGAGACTTGAAGGGGGGGTAGGGAAAGGGCAGACTGGGAACAGAGGGCTCTGTGTATCTCCAGTGCCATTTGTCAATGGCCTCTCCTCAGCTCTGCTGACCAAAATGGTGTCACAGAGGAGCCTGAAGCAGGGGCCTGGTCCATGCAGAGAGGTGTAAAGGGTGTGGGTGCAGGATAAACTCACAGGCTCGCCTTTTGGTCCATGGGGGCCAGGCTCTCCCTTGGCTCCTTTCACTCCTGGACTTCCAGGGGCTCCGCTGTTACCCTGATATCCCTGTGTAAGGTAGGGACCACTCAGCATGGCCAGGCACGTGGCTGAGGAATGCGCAGGATCTAGCGCATGATGGCTCCCTTAGCCAGGCTCCCCATCCCTCCCCAGATGCGTGAGGGCATAGAACAGTGTGGGCGTTCTCCTGGGCAAGGGCAGTGAGCAGGCCAGGGACTCACCTTGCTTCCTTTGTCCCCAGGATCTCCTGGTGGTCCTCTGCGTCCTGGGCGACCAGAGTCCCCCTGGAAGGGTTGGGGGTGACATCAGTTTTGTTTATGGACAGGTGCTGGACCATGGGGCTGGACCATCTAAGTTCTCCAATGTTCTTGGCACACACAGGATTCCAGGTATAATGGGGGAAAGGCCTTGCCAAGGTGCCCGAAAGACTAACCCATTAGCTCAGTGTAAAGTCTCCTGGGCTTTCTGGGAAAGGAGCCCTATGTGAGGGACTGGTCAGAGTGGGATGTGCCATAGGTAGGGGCTCAAGGGAGAAGGGACAGGGATGCCTACCCTGTGGCTAAAGGTCTAGGGTTACCAAGAGCAAAAGGTCACCAGAGCCTCAAGGACTAGGAACTGCTGTGAACTGTGACTAGAGCTTCCTTCAAGGTCTCTGTGAGCTTGGAAGGAGAGGTGGGCAAGCTGTGGTACACATGATCCTGCTCTTGAGTAGTGAGCATGAAACCAGGACCTCCCTGCTAGGCTTCACAGCCTGGATTGTCCCCTCACCCTAATCTAAGCTGGCACAGGGAGATTCAATGCTGGGATTCCTGAGGATGATGACCCAGCCAGCTCTCTAAAGCTAGAACTGGTCAAGTCCTTACCTTGGCACCCTGGTCTCCTTGCTCGCCTGGGCTTCCAGCTTCTCCAGGGTATCCATCTGGGCCCTGTGGGAGGTGAGAAAAGCTGTTGAGCTCTTTGAGCCCCTGCTAAGTGCTGCCACAGGTGGGCTGTGCTCCCCTCGAGCCAGGAACACTGACATAGAGCAGGGACCCTAGAGTTGCTGCTCATTCTGGCTGTGGGATCCTGGCTCAACAAGAGCCATGCCTAAGCCTGGTCCTCAAAGATTTGGAACTTCCCAGCCTAGGGCCATGAGCTTTACCTGGCCTGGCCACCATACATGTCCAAGGGGTGACTCATAGGCTCCTAAGGGGGTGGGTTGAGACCCCAAGACTATCAGAGCTCCAGATATGGGTGGGGGTCAATCAGGGAGAAGTTGGGCAGGAGAATCCAAAGACTTGCTTCCAACTCTGCCTGGTATCCATGTCCTCTGAATGACCTCTCACGTCATGTGATAGGCAGGGAGGATGGGGGAGTTACTCACCCGACTTCCGGGGTCTCCCTTGCAACCAGGAGGCCCAATACGGCCCAGTTTGCCCTGAAAAGAGAAGACGGAATATCAGAGCATAGATCTGGGGTCCACGAAAGTCAGTGACAGTACCACTCAGGCCCTGTATGATAGGCAGACTGTACCCTAGACAGAGCACAGGCAGGTGAGGTGGTTCTCATTTTGCTTCATTCTGTCTCCATGGTGTATATGTTTATACGTCTCAGGTGTATATGTTTATACATCTATATCTGGGTGAATATAGTTATGTGCATGGGGGGGCTACAGTGGTGTCTGGCAGCTGGGGTGGGGCTGGTGGCAGCTGGGGGTGGATCTGGTAACTACCTTCTGTCCGTCTGTTCCATTCTTGCCAGCCAGGCCGGGCGCTCCCTGGAGAAGAAAGATAAGGCTCTGGTTAGTCCCAATCCTTGTTCCTTTTGAGCAGCAGGGCAGGGTACACCCAGCCTTTCAGGCTTACCTTCCGACCATCCGATCCAAATTCACCCTGTGCAGGAGGAAAGCAAAGCGTTGGTTGAAGTCCCAAGCTTCACAGACACTGTTGTCTTTGGGGTGCAAATGAAGACACTCAGCCCAAACACAAGGGCAGAACTAAGACCCACCGACAGGCTGCTGTGCCATCAGGTACATGGGATGGCTATCCATGTCCTGTGCAACATCACGACTTACCTTCTCTCCCTTGAAGCCAGGCACACCCTGAGGGCAGAAGGAGAAGACAAGAGTGTTACCAAGGCAAGTCAGCAGGTGCAATGAAGCCCTGGATAAACAGACGTAAAGGACAGCCAAGACCCAGCCTTGAGGGCGTACACAGTGGCTGCATCATGCCTGGAAACCATATGTTGGTTCTGAAAACATGCTTGACAGAGGAGGGATCAGACTAGACACATAGTTTTGGGGTGACCTTCAAGCCTTAGAGGTGTTTTTCTTCTTTGGCAACTGGGGCGGGGCTGTGAAACTACCCCAGCCTGACCTCTCTCCCTTTTCCTTCCCCCAGCCCAGCCCTGGGTAGGGAACTTGCCTTGGGTCCTGGGAGTCCAATGGGGCCTTCGATGCCAGGGTCTCCCTGTGAAGAAGGAACAAAGAACCTTGGGTGTGATTCCAGCCCTGGGTGCAGGGAGAGTGGTTGGGGGTCAAGTCCAGGGGTCAGGGGCCAGAGACCATGTGGGGACCTTACCTGTCGCCCTTTCTGTCCAGGCTCTCCTGGCTCACCCATGTTGCCCTTGGCACCCTAAAAGTAGACGATGGGGAGAAGAGTAAATTGAGGCATGGGAACTCTGTCATCTGAGACAGGCGGTATGGCAAAAGCTGTTGGTCCCTCTCCAGGCTGGAACATCTGAGGGATCAGTTTCTCCAGAGGGCCCCTGTGGCCCCCACCAGGCTCTAATGACTCTCTTCTCTGAGCCTTGGTAGACAGCTCTCCATGATGCCACACTGAAAATGGCAGAGCAGCTTCTCATTGGGGGATGCTGGTGCTGGGACCTCTGTACCACAGCCCAGACCACAGCTGATGCTTCCAGCATGGCACTCATGGGGTCATGAATTCCTCATGAATGGGATGGGCATGGGTAAGGTGTGGATTGACAGAACTAGGAAGTTTGGTGCTTCAGGAAACCACATAAAATTAGACTCCCTTGGAATTATAATTTTAACCTTATATCAGGACCTTACTAAATGCACTTGCTTGTTAATATTCTTTCACTTTAAATGCAAAAAGATGGAGGAGAAGGGAAAAACTATGAGGTAAAAGGGGGGGGGAGATCAAGCAGAACAAGTGGACTGATAGCCCGGTGGGTCTCAGCTGTGCTCTGCCAGGAAGACCGCATGGCATCTGCCTTCCAGGGCCTGGATCACTGCTAAAATGTATGAGTGGTGGCAAAGTAGCTCTTAGTGGCAAATTCATTCCCAGCTGTCACAGGGTAGGCCTTCTTGTGGCCAGCAGCGGCTGGTGCAGGAGACATCTCACCAGCCACCCACTGCTGCAGAAGTCCTCACTGTACTAGAAAAGCCACTTCCAGTGACTGGTCCCAGCTTCTGCCTACCCTTCTGGTTTCCAACACATGCATCTTTATTTACAGATACTGTGGTAGCGAAGTTGATTTATTTTATGCAGCTCTGTTGGAAAAATGTCAGGCAGCCATTCCAAGCAGAGTCCTTAAAGCCTAGAATTAAGTAAGTCTCCAGGTGGAGGCCTCATGTTAATCAGCAACCACGTCATTGACAGACATGTATTGTGCATATTATTTCTCCATGAGAGCACGCTTGCTTACTTCACAAATGTATTTTAACTGGCATATCTTAATAGTTTTAGAGCATTTCCTGCTTCTCTCAAAATATCATTCAAAAGGAAATGGATAAAATCGGAATTTTAGTTGCTCCAAGTTTGGAAGTGCTGAGGCCATCCACCGCCCTCTGGCAGGGTCTTCCTGAAACATAGGCCATGTGGTCACCAGGCATCTTACCTTCGGTCCTCGGTAACCCTTGGGTCCTTCAGGTCCAGGAATCTTCAGGCAGCTCACCTTGTAGCACTGAAATGGGGTGGAAAGACAGCAGGTCAGGTTGGTAGGACAGGTCCCCAGTTGGGTATGAACTGGGGACAGGTATAACCTTGGACTCTCAGAGGAAGTTCCCAAACACTTATACAGACAAGCAAAGCTGGAACGAAGGATCAGATACAGGGTACTGGACAAATGGGAGCCAGCATTTAGTTAAATCATCCAGCCACATTCTGGGTAAGCGAGGCTGAGTTAAACATTCTGGATGAGCGAGGCTGAGTCAAACAATGACAGACAGTAAAAAGAACCAATGAGCTCTAGTCATGGCTGACCACCCTTTATATTATGGGGACTGATTTGCCATTCTTTTAAGTAGCTGTTCTTGGTTGGATGTTTCCACAGGAGTAGGGAGGGACTTTGGGTCCCTCGTCCCTTTTCCCACAAGGACACAGCTGCTTTTAAGGCTGTAAGACCCCAAGACAGTCACATGAATTCTAGTCTGAGTTGGATAAAGCCTCCCAGTCTGGTACATGACTCAATTTCTTCAAAAGTCATGTGATTGGTAGATAACACTATACCATCTTCCCCTCTGCTCTGGGGAGGAACTAAATAACCTGGGTTTAACTGGATGAGACTGGAGTTTCACCCAAGCGTGAGTTTTGGGCCCAACAGAGCAGGTGGACTTCAATCCTGTTGCTGCTCTGGTCTGTTCAAGCAAGGCCCTGGGAAACCAGGAGTGGGGCGTTGGTCCTCCATTGAGTCAACAGTCTTGGTTATCACCAGGTAGCATAGACTGTACTGTAGTGACAGGCAACTCACCTCTCCAAAGGCTTCATGTTTCTGCAGAAAACAGAGAGACTCAGATTAGCCTGAATCACCTAGGAACCTGTGTGCCACTTTCTGAGTCTCTGAAGGGATCATGGACATGAGAGGACTTGGCCCTAATGCCCCTAAACTGCCTTATTCACAGACGGATACACTGAACTCTGACTGGGGCCACAGATGCTCACCATGACCTGGATGATGCGGTTGATGGTGTCCTGGTCAATCTCAGTAGAGTCAGGCCGCATGGTGGCATAGTTGTTACGATAGAGCTCATGAGGAGTGTTGGCAATGTCTCTCAGACCTTGTTCATTTAGGTTCCTGTTAGGGGCCACAGCGAAGAGCCGGATGCCCTCCTCACGGGCACGCTCAGCCTGCATTTTGATGCCCCCACATGGACTGCCTGTGACGTGGCCGTCGGTGATGACCACAGTAAAGTTGACCACACCCTGGCCTACGTGCTGCCAGATCTGCTGTGTCATGTTGGCCAATGCACAGTCAGTGAAGGTGCCCCTGCGGAAGGAGCGGATGCTTTGTAGGCTCTTAGTGAAGGAGGCCCGGTCACTGCCTGGTGGGCTGAACACCTCCACCTGGTCCGAGAAGTGTAGACCACCATAGCGCCAGCTCAGGGCCACCTGGTCCAGGTAGAATTCATTCTGTAGCTGGCTGATAAACTGTGGTACAAACTGCTGCATGTGATAAAGCAGGCTGTCTGTGGGGGACTGCATGGCCACGCTCTCCGAGGTGTCCAATACGAAGTACACGTTGACTGGGCAGTCAGCCTTCTCTGGAGGTGGGGGACAGGGTGGACATTGGACCTGTTAGAGCATGCCCAGTGGGGGCTATGATGTGAGCCCATCCTTACCCTTTGAGTACCACTCTCTCCCATCCAGGTACCTGGACAGTTGCTGTTCCTGTCAGTGGTTGAGATAGCAGGTGAGATGACTTCCTGCTGCTGGGCATGGAGGACCCCCAAGAGCCCCCCAAGCAGGAGCACAGAAAAAGAACCCTGGAGCATCTTAATAGTAGTCATGTGCCCTGATGTCCTGCAATAAGAGAAAGGGTCATTATAGACACCCCTCCCCCCAATATACATCACTGACCTTCCGGGGTGGGATGCATATAGTTTGTAATCCCTTGAAGAAAAGGGTCTCCAAGCCCCGTGTTGCCCCCACCCACTGGGGAATCATGCCTCTCCAACTCTCTGTTGTCTGCAGGAGCTCAGTTTTAGGCTGGATTCAGACATCCAGCTCTTCTTTGGTCTCTGAAGTCAGAGTACCCATAGATGGGCCCATTTGTGTGTGTTGGGAATACCAGGGAGCAGTGTCTCTTCACACATCCTGCTCCGGGATCTTCACTGGGAACAGGAGGATGGAGAAACATGTCCATGCCCATTTCACTCAAGCAGTCCCTACCCTCAGTGCCTGGTTCCACTTCACATGGGGCATTGGTATGGCTGGGCGGAGCCAAGTCTAGTCAGACACAGTGATTTTTAGTATGACTTTCCATCAGATGCCGGCAGATTGAGGGCAGCCCTTTGCCCACTGTGGGTGCAATGAGACCACTAGACAAGAAGCAACACAGATGCTCTGGAGCAAGGGTGATTGTGCTCCCGGAGAGACTGTCTGAACCTGTTATCTGAGAAATTGCATCAGTCAGAGAAGGTACTCTAGATTTCAGATGTTATGTTATTATAGTTGAAAAATGAGTGGAGTCAGTGAACAGTGTATTTGATATTAAAGATGGAAGAGATCAGGTAGGGCACACACACTTATATTCCTAGCATTTGGACATCTGAGGCAGGAGCCACGAGTTCAAGACCAGCTGGGCTACATAGCAAGATCCTGTCTCAAACAAATAAGCTTATTCCAAAAAGATGAGATAAGCTATACCCAAGTGATTGTTGATACAGATGGTAAGAACATCCAAGGGGCAGAGAATAGATCTTGGAAAGCAGCATAAGCATAACAGTAACAGAAAAGACAGGTGGCCTCAGAAGAAACAAGGAGATGATGGAAGGACCAGGAAAACAGAATTAATTAGGTACACCCATGTGAAGTATGTGAAGTCCACCAGTTGGGAAATCTAACTTGTAATGAGAATTCTAAAACTATCTGCATAGGAAAAAAAAAAAAAAACAAAAGCAACAACAAACTCCAGGAAACACCTAAAGGAAAAAAAATATTGGCAGCTATAGAGACAGTCACAGTCGTTCTAAGATAACCTCCAATTTCCCCCTCCAGGTACTCATATGCTAATGCAGTCTCACAACAAATCATGCTGGACAGCAGACTGAGGCTGTGCAGCTTCTAAGGTGAGGTCTATGTTTGTGATCTCAGTATACGGGAGATGGAGGCAGGAGGCTCCAGAGTTCGAGGCAAGCTTGAGCTACAGAAAAAGGCTCCGTCTCACAAAGCAAGACTAAAATCACAAACATTTTGATGAACTATTACTAGGTGGGTATAACCCTAGAACCGTGATTCCCACGAGTATCGAGCTTCCTATTGATATATGGTGCCCTTCTTTGTTTCTGTAGTTTTAAATTAAAGCCTGCTTTGTCTGATGTTAACATAGCTATCCCTTCTCTCTCTGGCTGTTTGCATGGGATATCTTTTCCCATCATGGCACAGTTAACCCATTTGTTTTCTCTCTTTAGATCTGAAGTGTATCTCTTGCAAAGAACATGAAGTGGGGCTGTGTTGGTTTTTGTAAATCCACTCTGCCGATCTCTGCCTCTCGATTGCAGAGTTTAAGAAATCACGGACAAAGGGTGCCCCCCAGTTTTGCATCGATTTTCTCTATGCCATACACATTTGTGTTCCCAAATTTTCAAATAACCATCCACTTGTGTGTCTGGCGGATTTTTTGTAGCAAAATGTTACATTTTCTCATTTCTTCTCATTTCTTTGGTATTTGTTTACTTTTCTCTTGGTGGTTACTGAGAGCGCGGTATTTCGGTTCCTAAAATGGAAACTGTTTGAATGTGTACCAATTTAATGACATAAAATGTCCCCACCTTTAATATCTCTGTCCCCAGCCCTTTCAGTTACCAATATCATAAAATTCCATCCCAGGGCTGCAGACATTGCTCGGTGTTAAGAAGGTGGACTGCTCTTGCAAGAAAACCCAAGCATCTATGTTGGGTGGCTCACAACTTCCTGTAACACCAGCTCCAGAGGATCTAATGCTTTTTGCTGGCCGCCATGGGCACCTACACTCACATACACACACACACACACACACACACACACACAC
>JADRCH010000082.1:9939582-9981937 GCA_019843965.1 Rhynchomys soricoides
GCACACACACCACACACACACTACACACACTCTCACACACATACACATACACCATACACATGCACACACACCACACACACACTACACACACACACACACACACACACACACATACACACACACATACACACACATATAAATACACACACACACGTAATTTTTAAAACCCCATTCTTGCTGGGCAGTGGTGGCACACACCTTTAATCTTAGCACTCGGGAGGCAGAGGCAGGTGAATTTCTGAGTTCGAGGCTAGCCTAGTCTACAGAGTGAGTTCCAGGACAGCCAGGGCTCTACAGAGGGACCCTGTCTTGAAAAATCAAAAAAACCAAAAACCAAAAACCAAAAAACCCATTCTCATATAAGTGTCTCTCAGTATCTCAGTATCTGGCTCCAGGACCTCCTCTAGACACAAAAATCTGATGTTTAACTGCGTTCTATAAGACAATAGAGCATTTGCATGTAGCTCATGCATATCCAGAAACTATCCCTATGTTGCTGCTAATGTCAACCACAATGGAAATTCTCTATAAATACGAGTCATGCGACATTTTAAAAAGACACCAACAGGGAGTAAAGGCCTGTAAATATTCAGTACAGGCATAGCTTTATTTTCAATCTGTGACTGAATTTATGAATGTGGGAAAAGTAAATACAGAAGGCTGGTCACGTCATTTCAAAACATAACTAATATATATTCAAAATGTTTTACTTTCTTTTTATTTTATGTGGATGGGTATTTTGCCTGCATTGATGTATGTGCACCACGTGTGTGCCTGGTACCTGTGGAGACCAGAAGAGGGCATTCAGTCCCCTGGAACTGGAGTTTTCAGACTGTAATAAGATGCTATGTGAGTGCTGGGAATGGGATCAGGGTCCCCTGGAAGAGCAGCCAGTGCTCTTAACTGCTGAGCCATCTCTCCAGCCTTACAACTAACATTTTAATATATCTGTTTCTTAAATTCTATAGCAAAGAAACTTTGAAATTACACATTGAAACTGTAACACAGCTTTTAGACAAGTAATGTTTTTTCTTTAAACCTATTAGCTTTTCAAATCACATAGAAAACAAAACCCAGAGCTACCCTCCACTGTTACAGTAGCACTCACTGTTAACAGTTGCCCATGCATTTCCCTTCTTCTGAGATACTTGTGTTTTCTTCTGGCTGTGAGTTATTGTCCATCATTCTCCCTGTTAGCCCTCAGGATTCTTGTAACACTCTTCTCAGGGCAGATGCTTGGGATGATGAACACCCTCAGTTTTTGTTGATCCACTGTTTTTGTTTCTCCCTTACATTCAAGGAACAGTCCTGCTAGGTAGAGGTGGCTTGGATGATACTAGTTTGCCTCCAGCACTTTGACTATATTAGCCCTCTGCCTCTGGACTCAAGCTTTGAAAGGAAATCTGCCAGGAAACTTATCCATCGTGGAGACAGAGAAATATAAAGCAGAGAAGTTTCAGCTCTTGAAGTGTTTGGGAAGCCACTTCTTTGAGAGGGAAAGAGAGTCGCAGCAATGGGAGATACAAAAGCACACAAGCCAATAGCTTTGCCAAGACAGATACCCTAAAGAACACCTTAGATCCCAGTAGAGCCAAGTTAGAGGTTAGTAACAACGGGAAACTGGGAAATCGTAGCATTGTGGAAATTAAATCCCATGCTCTTAAAACAGCCAATAAATTAAAAAGCACAAGGTAAGGAAACACTTGGAACAAAAACTAATAAGAGGTTTCAAAAACACAGGAAAATCATTTCCCAGAGGGGAGACAAACAGCTGTAAGAGCTTACACCAAGACCAAGAAGGGGCTCAGATCAGTAACCTAGTTTACCATTGAAGGGACGAGAAGAGGCACAACAGTAAATCCATGGCTGTCAGAGAACAATAGAGATGAAGAGAGGACACACAAGACACAAATTAGAAAGAAAAAAAAAAATGGAGGAAGTCTATGAGTTAAAAGCCGATTCTTAGAAAATACAAATATTTGGCTAGACCAACCAAAAAACACTTTTGAAGAAAACTCAAATGAATTATAGATGAAAGTTGAAACCTAATAACCAGTTTGATACACCTATTTAATGTTGATAATAACTGCAGCACAGGATTGGGAGTGTGGCTCAGTGGTAGAGCATTTGCTTACCATGCACAAGTAAGCTGAAACTTCTCTTAGGTTTGAGCCCTAGTGCTTGGGTGTGCATGTGTACACACACACACACACACACACACACACACACACACCATGAAACCAACCAATCAGAAAATGACAAGCAATTTGGGCCCCAGTGCACAGAGAATGTAAGTTGGTGAAGTTGATGTCAAAACCCTGGAGGTATCTCCAAAAATTATAAACAGAACAGCCAAATAATATAGCTTTTCCATTTCTGGGTCTGGGTCCATCTTTATTTTATATATATATACACACACACACACACATACACACACACACACACACAAATATACATATACATACATATACATGCATATACATATATATATATATATATGAGAGAGAGAGAGATTTAGTCCTTTCCCTCCCTCTACAGGGCCTCACCACATAGCCAAGTAGATTTTTTAAATTTTGTTTTGTTTTTAAAGAACATCTAATAGGAACATGGGAAAATTGTAACCAGGCAAATCACAATAAACCTGCAAATGTCCAGTGGTCAGTTATGTTGTAAAGTTGAGGTAGTCCAAACATCAATCAAGCATTGCACACCACAATGGGCAGATCGGCAGAGAGCAGTCGACATGCATTCTGCTCAGCTTCTCTGGTGGGTAACGGGCAATGAGTGGAGCCTGGGCCCCTCAGAACCGAGCTCCCCACTCCCTAGCCATTTCACTGTTGCATGGACTAGGAAGCTACCCCATGTCTAGCTAGCATTTGTGTCTTGGATCACCAGTAGGCACCCATGGAGATGCTGTCCATAGTATGGGCCAGTTAATATTGGGGGCAGAGACTGAGTTCCTAGCTTTGCTCATGTGCAGTGCCCCATAATCCCTGACTTTTTGTGGGGGTTCTTTAGATTCTCAGATTTCATGAGTGGGCAAAAGAGACCCAGCAAGGCTGGCTAATTGAAGCGTGGAACTGTGCAAAAGGAAGAAACAATCCTAAACTCACTATCTGCATTCTAGAAATCATGCTCTCCTCATTGTCCTAACCCAGTGCTCGGGCTGTGAACAGTCTATCTAGAGCCCCCAGGATCCCTTCTAGCTGAAACTGGTCGGTGCTTCTAAGTCGGACCTTATTCTGAGATGAGAAGGCAGAGCCATCTCTAAGAGGGTGAGTGTGACAGGCATCCTAAGCCAGAGCCTGTGAAAATCTGAAGCTCCTTCTCATCCTGGATTCTGAGAGTCATATCAGAGAGCCCCCGATGCCAGTAGCTTCCCATGCCCTGCTGAGAAACCTGCTTAGAGGCCTCTCCAAAGAAGAGCTGACTGGATTTGCTGGCAAATCACTGCTGGACAGGAAGGAACTCAGCCTCCAGCACACAAGCTGCCCAAGTGGCAGTAGTCTCGACTACTTCTTCCAAGGTCTGTGCTGGCTCCCTGACCCCATTTCATTGGGAAACTTTCACTGTCCCCAAGACTAATAATGCACAGCTGTAAGAATGGATGCTCTAAACCCCATGTTCAACCTCTCCTGTTTGGTATCACCTGTTCCCTGGAACCCTAGGTCCAAGCTCAGTCTCTGGCCCCACCTTTTCCCTCTGAGGGATCCCAGATGCCTGTGTCACCTCTAGTCTTCGTGAGATGAAGCCACAGATGTCCCTTTTCTTTTTTCCTTGTTATGTGTGCTAGCCTCAAAGCCAGAACTATTTAACTGGGAAAAACCCAGCAACTTAATCTGGACCCCTCTATGGCCCTTGGCTCCATGTTCTCAGGTGAGCATGGGAATACCCCTAGAATACCTAGGCTTCACAAGGGTCTGTGTTGCTATCTGTAGGAGAGGTGTCTTTGAGGTTGCCCTCTAGGCTATGGGAGTGCCCAAGGGAGTCCCAGGGCTAGGATAGAGCCGAGAGTGACAAACTTTATTAAATCTGGATCTTCCCTCCTCTTAAGATTCCTAGCCTGCTCACCGGTAGGATCTGAGATCCCCTTCTCTGCTGCCCACAGAGTACCCTTGAAGTCCATCAAGTGGCTGTTACCTTCCTTCCCCATGAGGGCTAGCCTTCCCTGGGCCTGCAGAGAGGCTAACAACGGACCTGTGCCCAGGTTCAAGTCATAGTGTATCTTCCCATTGAAGCAATTTAGGTTCCTTAATCCTTGGGTGATAACTCAGACCTGCTAGAAATGGCCATGGGTCTGACCAGATGCCAGGCACTCTGAGGACTGGGGAAGGGGGGGGGGGGGGGTTGATCTGGTCCATCAATGGTCAGCAGAAAGCTGTTGAGTCCAGAATAAGAAACTGCCTGCACCCCAACCAGGCTGTTTGACAGAGCCCTAAGGGCTACCTGGGGACTAGGACGTGGGGCTGGACCTTCAGTTTGGGTAGAACTGTGCTCATCTAGGCCCCTGAGGTGCAGTCCTTGAATCTTGTTTCCCCTTTCCCGGGTGTCCCAGCTGGACACCATGCGAAGAAGCTTACCTGGCTTGGAGAGGACGCCTGGGTATTTCCGAGGACAGCCCAGGTCCTGACGGCCCGAGGTGCGGGCGCCGAGTGGGTAGGAGGGAAGGGACCCAGGCGCGGCCCGGGACTGAACGGGAGGGGACCAAGCCAGGGGCCTCCCACTTTAACTCTGTCGGGCGGGCGGATGGCTGGAAAGTGTCACCGCCGGGGGTCGCTGCGGCCTCGCGGATGGGCGGGGTCAGCGGGTGGGGCTGCCAGAGCGACTAAGAGGGAGCAGGGGAAGGAGCTGGGGGAGGGGAGGAAAGGAAGGAGAAGAGAGGGAGCGGCCAGGACACATAGCAGCTTTGGAACTGGACCGTTTCTTGCAGTGCCTAGTGACTTTTTTTTTCCCCCTAGCAAGTCTCTGGGCTCCCAGGTCTCCCAGACTTTTGCTCAAGTTCCTTCCTCCTCTACCTAAAGGAAGGAACCGCTCTATCAGGAGCTACTCCCATCCTGGTGGGCTCCCCCACCGCTGAGTATTCTGACTGAATTTGGGTGGGATGTGGGGTTGAGTTTCAAAGTGCAGTGAAGGGATACAAAGAACGTAAGTCTTTGGGGTCCAGTGGGCACTGAGTTGTTATCTAGGCTCTTGGAAGTTGAAAGTACCCTGAAGAAGCTAGAAGACCAGGCATAGATGTAGAAGCCCTGACCATGAATCCCAGAGTTCAGCTTTGAGTGGGGTCTGCTCACATCCCTAGCAGGGTGCATAGGATGTGGCTAGGGTCCCCACTTTCCAGCTTGGAGTAGGTCTGACTCTGAGAAGTACAGGCAGAGATAGGGAAAGGGCTCAATTTGGGGCGGTTCTCAAGGGTAGTGGGGTGATGAGGCTTACTTCTCATATAGCTGAACAAATCTCTGATCTAGCCCCCAACTTCCAGTCCCGTTCGGCGTTCTCCCCTTCCCGCTCTCCCCATCCAGGGAGGAACTACTTTTGGTAAGCACACACTGCTGGATGTCCTTGCCTTTAGGCCCTTCCCACCTCTGCCCACTGAAGCCTTGTCATCTCTTTCTTTTGATGTCTCACACCTGAGAAGTTGGCCCAAGTTACCTTTGGCAGTATCTTGTGTTCTTGTGCCTGAGCAGTGATTGAGGAACAGTGTCTTTTGTAAGGAAGAGGAAAATACCATCAGAAGCCCTCTTGGGAGCTGAGAGATACCAGCCAGCATCACTTATCACTTTAAGTTCCTAGGACCTGGATCCCTGACCGACTATTAGCAATGTAGCATCAGTACCAGCCTCTCATGGGCAGCACCAGCTATTGCCGTGCTCTGTGCTGGAGGTCTTTTTTTTTTTTTTTTTTTTTTTAATTGGATATTTTCTTTATTTACATTTCAAATGTTACCCACTTTCCTGGTTTCCCCCCTCCTGGAAACCCCTATCTCATCCCCCTTCCACCTGCTTCTATGAGGGTGTTCCTCCACCCACCCACGCACTTCTGCCTCCCAGCCCTTGATTCCCCTACACTGGGGCATCTATTGAGCCTTCATAGGACCAAGGACCTCTCCTCCCATTGATGCCAGATAAGGCCATCCTCTGCTACATATGCGGCTGGAGCCATGGGTCCCTCCATGTGTATTCTTTGGTTGGTGGTTTAGTCCCTGGGAGCTCTGGGGGTTCTGGTTGGTTGATATTGTTATTCTTCCTATGGAGTTGCAAACCCCTTCAGCTCCTTCAGTCCTTTCTCTGACTCCTCCATTGGGGACCCCCTGCTTAGACCAATGGCTGTGAGCATCCGCCTTTGTATTTGTAAGGCTCTGGCAGGGCCTTTTTAAAAATTATTGTTATTGTGTCAATGTTTTCTATGGTATCTTCTGCACCTGAGATTCTCTCTTCTATCTCTTATATTCTGTTGGCGATGCTTGCATCTATGACTCCTGATCTCTTTTCTAGGTTTTCTATCTCCAGGGTTGTCTCCTTTATGATTTCTTTATTGTTTCTGTTTCCATTTTTAGATCCTGGATGGTTTTGTTCATTACCTTCGCCTGTTTGATTGTGTTTTCCTGTAATTCTTTAAGGGATTTTTGTGTTTCCTCTTTAAAAGCTTCTACCTGTTTACCTGTGTTCTCCTGTATTTCTTTAAGGGAGTTATTTATGTCCTTCTTAAAGTCCTCTATCATCATTATGAGAAGTGATTTTGATCCAAATCTTGCTTTTCTGGTGTGATGGTGTATCCAGGACTTGCTATGGTGGGAGGATTGGGTTCTGATGATGCCAGGTAACCGTGGTTTCTGTTGCTTATGTTTTTATGCTTGCCTCCTGCCATCTGGTTACCTCTAGTGCTACCTGCCTTCACTACATCTGACTGGAGCTTGTCCTTCCTGTGATCCTGGTTGTGTCAGAACTCCTCAGAGTCAAGCTGCCTCTGGGACCCTGAGATCCTGGTGTGACCAAGCTCCTGTGCTCCTGTGCTCCTAGGTGTGTTAGAGCACCTGGGAGTGGAGCTTCCTCTGGGTGTTGTGGAACTGGCTGTGGAGTTCGAACCCAAGGTCTGCTTAGGGTACTGGCTCAGACTGGAAGGCTGGAGGTCTTTTGAAAGGGTAGGGAGTAGAGCCAGAGGTGTGAGTATGTGTGTCTTATGTGTGCTGTTTGCATCTCCCTCTCCCCCTTTCTCTCTCCCCTGTCTCTTTGTCTCTATCTCTGTTTCTCAGTCTCTCTGTTTCTCTTTTTCTGTCTCTTTCTATCTCTCTGTCTCTCTGTCTCTCCTTCTCTATCTCTTTGTCTTTTTCTATCTCTCTGTCTCTCTGTCTTTCTCTGTTTCTCCTTTTCTCTTTCTCTCTCTATCTCTGTTTCTCCTTTGTCTCCTTGACTCTCTATCTCTCTGTCTTTCTGTCTCTTTCTCTCTATCTCTCTGTCTCTGTTTCTCCTCTGTCTCTTTGTCTCTATCTCTCTGTATCTCTCTGTTTCTCCTTCTTTGTCTCTCTCTGTCTCTATCTCTGTTTCTCCTTCTCTGTCTCTTTGTCTCTATCTGTCTGCCTCTCTGTTTCTCTGTCTCTATCTCTTTCTATTTCTGCATCTCTCTGTTTCTCTCTATCTCTGTCTTTTTCTGTCTCTCTCTGTTTCTGTCTGTCTGTCTGTCTCTTTCTCTCTCTCTCCCTCTCTCTGATGTATGACTGTGATGTGTGTACACCTGAATGAAAGCATCCGTCTGGGTCATGGTGTACCTGAGTGTGACAGCTGCATGGTGCCCATGAGCAAGAGGCTCAGGCTTGTACTCTGGCTATGCCTCAGCTTTTTTTGTACTTCCTGTCTTGGCTGCTCTCCAGCAAAAGGATGCTGACAGATCCCAAGATCTGGATCTCTCTAGGTATTAGTCCTTCAAGACAATTTAGGAGTGATACGGCTGAAGTTTCCCCACCAGCTCCTCACAGGGGTCCATCTCACGGAGGCTCCAATGCCCGTGGCTACCAGCCCCGTGTCTTTCCCAAGCACTGCCAAGTCTCTAGTTGTATCTGATCCCTGCTTCTCAATGGATTCCCACTAGCATCCAGAAGGACAGCAGGGGCCTGAAAAAGGGGCAGCAAGGTAACCATTCACTGGCAGAAGACGACACTGCCTTGATTGGGCACAGGTAGTCTTTAGTACAAGGTAGAGGGCAGATTATTGGAGGTTTTACCCCGTGGTAGACCAGGGAGCACCTCAAAATGTGGCAATGTGGGGATTTGAAAGGTGTGGGGGACAATGGGGTCAGATGGTTACTCCTGAGGTAAGTTGATGGCCTGCAGGGGACAACAGGAGACCAAGACACTTAGTCAGCAGGGAAGGGCTCCTTCTGATACCAGAGGGTCTCTTAGCATCTCTCTAATAGCTAAAGGAAATTGTGCCTCATTCTGGGATGACAGGGAGGCCCACTTGGCTCCAGGCACATTTGAGAGACACCTGGGTTGGACATCCAAGGAAACTGCGTATGTGGCTTTGTGCACTCCTGGCTCTTGAGGCCTGCAGACAGGGCGATCCTTTCTCTCTAAGCCAGCCCTTCCCCGTGATGGACAATGCTGAAGGCATGATTGGAGCCCCATTGGAGGCTGTCCGATGACTGAGGAGAAGGCCTAATGTGGGGATGTGTAGGGATTGATCAGATGAAACAGAATCTGTGTTTGGTAGAGTTGGCAGGGCTAGCTGGCACATCCTCATAGGAGCAGCCAGAAGAGCCCTGGGGACAGGATTTTGATGTTCATACAATGGACAGACAGAATGGACAATCAAGCTATTGACTGTTGCTCATTTGGGAGTTTGTACATTAGGGAAAGGAAACCCTAAAACAACTTAAAGATGATTAGACCTTAGATCTGAGTGGATACTTTCCTGGAGGCACAGGATGTCATTAGGATTCGCTTTTGGAGAAAGAATTTGTGGTCTTATGTAATATAAGGAGTCATGGCCGAAAAGGCAGTCATAAGAAGTCTGGGTGGGAGAGGGGAGCACATCCTCCAATTCTCTTTCTTCTGGTCCTAGAATGTGATTGTAATTCACACAGTCAATCCGTGGGTCTTATTTTGAGATAGCAACTGACTTCACGTCACAGCAAGGATTCTAGACATCCCTTTCTTTTCCCCCCATGAAAATCTGCTTGTGTTGATGAGGGCTTTGGAGGGATGAGCCTTTGGCCTTCACTGCCGATGGAGGAGAAGGTCTCCTCACATTCCAAAGCCCCGGGAGGATTAGCCTACCTTTCTCTTCCTCCACTCCATTTTCAGGCTGCTCATCTCTCTAGTACGGACTGAGGTTCTACTGAGTTGCCATGAGGTAACCCAGAGCCTACACTGCAAATACTGTACCTTCCGAGTGCCAACCTCTGAAGGGTCCTGAGAGATTGGCCACTTGCTCAAGAATGCCCCCTAGTTAAGTGTCATTCCCTTGACACTAGGCAGAATCTAGATACCAAAGCCATGGGACATTTGTTTGTTTGTTTGGTTTGGTTTTGATCCTATTTCTGGGGATGCTAGGACAATAAGCATCATTTGTATACTTTGCTGACAGGAGACCAGAGAATGACGGAAACAAGACATACACGAGTACCCTGTCACAGCCTACTAAAGGACAAGTAAGCAATTCTATCTCTCCTACCTACGTTCTCAGGCCTATGGAAGACTGAAGTAGCTCTGCATGGAAAGTCATCAGTGGCTTCCTTATGTTTGAGACATCTGTGGGAACATTCTAGGTCCCTGGCGTTGTTTTAGCCATGGCTACGTTGATCATATTTCAAAGGATGGTTTTAGTTCCTTTTGCTTAGGTAAAGTCAACACACCAGTAACCCCCCCAACTGCCAGAGCTTCAATCCACATCCCCCATCCCTCAGGATTTCACTTCCTCCAAAGACAAAGCAGGAACAAACAAACAAGCAAGCAAACAAAGCCATCACAAAGGTCCCTGCTGTGGGTGATCACATGAGCTGCTGTGTGGCAGCACCTGACTATTCAGTTTGAGGTAGAGCTATATACAGTTCATCTTCTCAAAGTGGTGATATTCCGGTAGCCTTAATTAGCTCACGGATAATTGCTTTCTTTTTCAGTTGGTCCAGGAGCAGAGGACTGGTTCTCAGGGTCCAGGGAGGATGAGGATATCAGGTGACAGGAAGATGGGCACATGAATGCCTCAGGGGAGTGTCTCAAGAGCATTCAGGGAGAGCCCAGTCAAGGCTGTGGTTAGGTCATCTTTAATTTCCTGTGTGTGTGTGTGTGTGTGTGTGTGTGTGTTGGACACACACATTTATCAGGGAGCAAAACCAGGCTGCTGTTGGAGCACCCCACAAAGCTCTACCCACATATCCAAGCTAGAGGACCCTGTATAATGAAGGGTAGGCAGGAGAAGCCACTCTCCTCACTGTAGGAAGCATAAAGCTCACTGAAGAGGCTGGAACTGGGAAAAACATTCTGACTGTTTCAACTTCTGGTCCAGTGGTATTGACCTTCCCACCCCCAACCACTCTGAGTACATCTAAACTACATGCAGTTAGATTACAAAATACTTTCAAATATTTATATTCTGACAAAAGCTTCTCCTTTACCAGATGTGCTGTGCTGAATGAAGGGGTCACTCAAAAGTCATGTACTCTAGCTCTGTGCTGGCTTGATGAGGCTGTGCTGACAAACCCCATTCTGCCTGGCCTGACCGGATATAAGAATACTAGCCTAGGGCTCCTCTGGGGGGAGTGGCAAGTCCTCCAGGTCTGAGGAAAATTGGCCTATGAGTAATTTTTTTAAAAAAGAGAAACCCATAGATTTAATTGAATTCTCAAACACAGAGACAGACAGGGAGACACACACACACACACACACACACACACACACACACTGCCTCCAAAGATAACCATGTTGAACAAAGATCAAATCTTCGTGATGACTCAGGGGTTCAGAATCACTACCACTAGACCATGATTCTCTTCACTGCCTGTCTACACCCGGTGCCCATATTCACCATGAATACTATGTAGGTACCATCCAACATCCTCACCATGGTTACCATCACCTCCATGTCATCATCATGAGACTCATCTGCTTCACCACCATGACCATGATGGTGGCTTGAAGGAGAAATGTTCCCCATAAGCTCAAGCATTGGAATACTCGGTCCCCAATTGGTGGTGCCATCTGGGGAGGTTAGGGGGATGTAAATACCCTTTCTGGAGGAATGTGCACCGCTGGGGGTAGGTTCTGAGGATTTATAACCACACCTATTTCTGGTTTGCTCTCTGCTTCATGTTTGTAGTTAACGATGTGATCTCTTAGCTTCCTACTCTGACTGCCTGGACTCTTTCTTGGTGGAACCCTAAGATCAAACAAACTCTTTCCTAAGTTGCCTTTGGCCAAGGTACTTCATCACCGAAACAGAAAAGTAACTACTGTGGTCACCATGACTACCGAGACCTCTGTCACCAATGTCATAAGATCACCGTCTCTGCAATATCTCCACCATTCTTCTTTCCATCACCACCTTCACCATCACCACCATCATCACCATGACCATCCTTAACCCTGTCACCACAATCTTTACCACCAACTCCATCACCAAGTTCTCCATGTCCCTGCAGTAAGCTAAAACCTCCACGGACCCCAAACACAAGTTTATTACAAGAGCCAGTGCCTCATATCCTACATAGAAACTTCATCTGCTCAGAGAAAGAGAGGTGACGTGGAGGTGGGGACACCTCGAATGAGACACAGACAGGTAGTGCTGGCAAGGAAGGGTGAAGAAGGGCTGGAGGCCCAGGAGAGAGGAGCCCACGGTATAAGCTCCCCTCAGAAGTGACAACCTGTGGCTTTCAGCGTTATCTAATCATTAGAAGAGAGTCACCAGGTATAGTTACGCCCAAGTAGAGGTTATCCACAAATGGCGACTGCCAGGAGGTGGAGTCCTTGAGGACCACTTTAGATCCTGCCCGCCACCATCCTCTCTGCTGTGTTTTGTTGTATGGGTCTGTTGGACACCAGTTTTTCAATTTTCATTTGTCTAAACATCTTTTTATTTAGCTTTCAGCTCTAAAGGATATTTCCCAAGGTAAGATTCCATCTTAGAAGTTATTTCCTTTCCACAGCGTTCCATTGTCTTCTGGCTTCCAGATGTGTGGGAAAGATGGTCTTTGAAGAAAATGAGCTGTCTTCCTCTGGTTCCTTTGAAGATTCTCTTACTGGGTCATGGCAGCCTTGCTCTGATGTCCCCAGGTCTATTTCTTGAACGTAGCCTCCTTAGCATGTGAAAGATTTTTTTTTTTTAATTGATAGTAAAACATCTTTTTAAAATTGGTTTTAGCTGAGCAGTGGTGGCACACGCCTCTAATCCCAGCACTCGGGAGGCAGAGGCAGGCGGATTTCTGAGTTCGAGGCCAACCTGGTCTACAGAGTGAGTTCCAGGACAACCAGGGCTATACAGAGAAACCCTGTCTCAAAAAACCAACAAATAAAATAAAATAAAATTGGTTTTAGCAATTAACTTCTTACATACTGCCTCTGCCTCATTCTGTTTTATTTTCTTCTGTGCCTTGTTTCCACGTCTCCCTCTCCTTCCTGTCTGTCTTTTGCTGTTTCTCCTTGACCGGGTCTTCCGATTCACTTATTCCTTTTCCTACCGCGTCTAACCCGATGCTAACCCAATAAGTCAAGCTTTTCATATTTGCTATTGCATAATTTATTTATATTCTTTCCCTGTTTGTTTTATTGTGCATGGATGTGTGCTCTTGTGCGTGTGTGTGTGTGTGTGTCTATGTGTCTGTATGTATGTAGTGATCAAAAGCCAATGTCTTCCTTAGTTACACTCCACCTTTTAAAAATGATAATTTGATGTGTATGGGTATTCTGTTTGCAGATAAGTCTGTGCACCATGTTCATGCCTGGTGGCCACAGAGACCAGAAGAGAGTATTGGATCCTCTGGAACTGGAGTTAGAGTTGTGAGCCACTCTGTGGGTGCTCCCCCTTGAACCTCGGGTCCTCTGGAAGAACAGAGACACCCCTTTAGGCTTCCATCTTACTGGAAACAGAGTTTCTCACTAGAGTTCACCAATTTGTCTGGACTGGCTGACTAGTGAGTTCCAGGGTCTGCTTCTCTCCACCCCTGCCCCACCCTCAGTGCTGGTGCTAGGGATACACACACACACACACACACACACACACACACATAGCTATGCCTGGCTTTTACATGGGTTCTGGAAAATCAAACTCAGATCCCATACTTGTACTGAAAGTACATTATAGAATAAACTGTGTCTTCTTCCCCCACATCCTGTATTTTTAGAGTGCCCGTTTTTCCTTCGGGGTGGTCTACTGTTCTCTTACACAGTCTTATCTCCCTCTCAATTTTGTGAGGTGCTCTTGTCTGATAACTATCTAGTTTCTATAATGTATTTTTCTGCACAGTTTTGTGATTCCATCTCTTGATTTGTCTGGTAATTCTCTCCCCCCCCCCCCGAAATTACCGAGTTAATTTATTCAGTCAGAAAAATGATCTATGAGAGTTGATCTTTTTGAATGTATTCACTTTTTGTTTTGGATATTTACTTTATTTACATTTCAAATGTTTTCTCCTTTCCAGGTCTCCCCTTTGGAAACCCCCATCCCATCCTCCCGCCCCCTGCCTCTATGAGGGTGCTCCCTACCCACCCACCCACATCCATCTTCCCTCCCTAGCATTCCCCTATACTGGGGAATCAAACACCCTCAGGCCCAAGGGCCTCTCCTCCCACTGATGTCCGACAAGGCCCTCCTCTGCCACATATGTGGCCAGCACCATGGGTCCCTCCATGTGTATTCTTTGGTTGGTGGTCCAGTCTCCGGGAGCTCTGGGGGGTCTGGTCTGTTGACACTGTTGCTCTCTTCATGGGGCTGCAAACTCCCTCAGCTCCTTCAGTCCCTTCTCCAACTCCTCCATCTGGGACCCCACGCTCAGTCCAACGGTTGGCTTCGAGCATCCACCTCTGTATTTCCCAGGCTCTGCCTGAGCCTCTCTAGAGACAGCTTATCATGCTTCCATCAGCCAGCACTTTCCAGCATCCATAATGATGTCTGGGTTTGATGGCTGTCTATGGGATGTATCCCCAGGTGGGGCAATCTCTGGATGGCCTTTCCTTCAGTCTCTGCTTTACAATACTATAGGAGTTTTATTTAACGTCCTCTTTCTTGGCCTAGGATCTTATATGATCAAGTAGCACAGCTCTCATTCTCAGAAACTGGAGTGACTCTAAGTCTTGTCACAAATTTTCTCTTATTCTTCAGTGTGGTTCTCAAGGGGCCTCTACTGAGAGCTGAGGTGTTTGACAAGGACCCTCTATTCCCGAATCGCTTCTTTGACATTAAGAGCCTGCCAAAGGCTGTTATCAGTTTTTAAAAGAGACTTATTGAGGCATATTTAACATGGTATCAAATCCACCCTGTTCACACTGGCCATTCAATAATTTTTGGTGTGTAGTCATCAGTTTCAGAAACTCATTCATTAACCTTCTAAGGTTTCCACCCCACCCCACCCAGAAAACTCAGATATATTTTCTGTTACTAGGATTTGTCTTTTGGGCATTTTGAATGAGTGGGATCACACTCTGTGGCCTCGTGTGTCTGGCTTCTCTTCCCCTTAATGTTACATTCTGAAGCCTCATTCGTGACAAAGAGATGCCACAGGTCATCACCAAGAGGTAGCTTTATTTTCTTGAATCAATGCTCTTTAGACTATTATAACATTTTGCTTAAGTCTCAGAACTTTGAAAATGGGGTTTGATCATTTTGACGGTTATTTGACAGGAGGGGAAGGTTGATGGTGAGACCCTCTACTCGTCTACGATCTTGCCCTATATTTTTGTGTATTTATTCTGTGGCTTGCTAATTCCCTTGCTGGTTATCGTGGCTTAAGAAAGCTAGGTTCTGGGACTGGGAAGATGGCTCAATACGTAAAGCAGTTGCCGCACAAGTGTGACCACTTGCGTTCAGATCCCTGCCACCCATGTGAAAAGGCATGGTGTGGCACACCACAGAGCTCTCTGGCCAGCTAGGCTTGCCAAATCAGTTGGCTTTAGGTTCAGTGAGGGACCATGGCTCAAAGATAAGGTGGAAAGAGATGGAAGAAGACACCTGACATCATTGATGAGTGGTCTCTACAGGCATGTGTATAGATGTCTCTGTCTCTGTCTCTTACACACACACACACACACACACACACACACACACAAAACGGATTCTGTAGAATTTCTTAGGACACAGCCATACCTCCTCTGAATAAAGACAGCCTTCCTTTCTCCTTCTCATACATGCCATAAGCATTTCTTCTTCTTCCTCCCTTCCGTGTCCTCTTCACATCTCCAGTAAGTCATTGAATAATGCTGATAAAAACAAACCTCTTTGCATTCCTTCAAGAGGACTGCTTCTGCTTTTCATAATATGATATCAGCCATTGGGCTGTGTACTGGCTGGTTTTGTGTGTCAACTTGACACAAGCTGAAGTTATCACAGAGAAAGGAGTTTCAGTTGAGAAGATGCCTCTATGAGATCCAGCGATAAAGCATTTTCTTAATTAGTGATCAAGGGGGGTGGGCCCCTTGTGGGTGGTACCATCCCTGGGCTGGTGGTCTTGGGCTATATAAGAGAGCAGGCTGAGCAAGCCAGGGGAAGCAAGCAAGCCAGTAAGCAGCATCCCTCCATGGCTTCTGTATCAGCTCCTGCTCCTTGACCTGCTTGAGTTCCAGTCCTGACTTCCTTTCATGATGAACAGCAATTGGAAGTGTAAGCTCAATAAACCCTTTCCTCCCCAGCTTGCTTCTTGGTCATGATGTTTGTGCAGGAATAGAACCCCTGACTAAGACGGGCTGATACCCTTTGTTGTGTTTGGAAAAAATGCCTTCAGTTCCTCGTTTATTCCTCTAGGGTACTTTTGCAAACAAATGTTGCGTTTGGTCAGCTGTATTTTTGTTATATATTTAAGTGATCAACAGTTAATCAACTCAATGATATCCTGTTAATAGAGTGAGAATTTTAAACCAAAATTGCATTTTGAGACCTAGGACCGCAGCTCTGTGGAAGCACAGATATGACCTAATGTGCATGAGGTCCCAGATTGTACCCCTATGGCTGCGAAGAATAATAGCTGTGTCATGAGGATAGTCATGGTGTGGTATCCTTTTTATGTTGGCAGGTTTTGATTTGCTAATATTTTTCAAGAACCTTTGAGTCTATTAGTGATCGATGTTGGTCTCCGCTGTTCTTTCCAGCATCTTTGTGTAGTTTCGGTCGTAGAAAGTACTATCAAATGTTTGGTAGAATACTCTTCAGATAATGAATTCAATATTCTTAGCAAATACAGGACTGCTTTTTCTTAGGTTAGCTTAATTTGTGTCTCTCTAGGACTCTTTCTTTCTTATGAGTTGTCTAAGTTTATTGGCATAAAGCTCATGACCATATCTCTTTATTGTATTTACACATGTCAGATCTGTACTGATGACTCCTTTTTGGTTTGTTTGTTTTTCGAGACAAGGTTTCCCTGTGTAGCTCTGGCTGTCCTGGAACTTGTTCTGTAAACCAAGCTGGCCTTGAACTCAGAGATTCACCTACCTCTGCCTCCTGAGTGCTGAGATTTAAGGCGTGTACCCGTTGGGAATTGGCTCTATATATTAATTCACTGCTACATGCACCAGTACTGCCTGGCTTTGAAGAGTCCTTTTTAACTAGATTTTACTTTTTAAATTTTATTTGCTAATTTATGTAGAGACAGGGTCTTACTACAGGGCAGTTTTTAACTCACAACCCTCTTGCCTCAGCTTCCTAATTGCTAGAATTATTAACTAGTTAATTAATAATGATTAACTAATGAAAAATAATTAACTAGTTAATAATTTTCTATTGTTTCTATCCATAATAATTTCTAATTATTTCTATTTCTAACTAGTTAATAATCAACTACTCCTTTACATATTGAATGTGTGTGTGTGTGTGTGTGTGTGTGTGTGTGTGTGCATGCAGATAGTGGATGTTGGTTCCCTCCTCCCCCAACATGGGTCCTAAGGGTTGAACTCAGGTCATCAGACTTGGCAGCAAGCACTTTACCTACTGACCCATCTCAGCAATCTCAGGCTCCTTTCATTTAAGATTCAGTACAGGTAGAGTTTTAAAAGGTTTCCTTTGAATGTTTTTTTAAATCAAGTTTTGTTGAGTTTCTTTACTGTTTGCCTGTTTTTATTTCAGGTTCCTACTTTCCTGGGTGACTGGGTCTTCTTTCTTTCATGGATTGCAACCTGGTTTGGAAGTCACAGTTCAGTCTAGAACAGTCTGTCTTAGGAGAACAACACTGTCAGCCAGCCCATGTGGCAGGAGGGTAAGGTATGGATGCATCAGTGGCTTGGGCATTCATACACCTGAACCATGTAAGGAACATCACAGGTACAGGGCTGTGATGTTGGAACCCATAAACCAGTTTCCCCAGCACCATACCACTGGCCTAGTAGTGTGCAAACAACATAGAGCTGAACCCAGGAAGCATGCTTAAATCCCATGACTGCCTGAAGACAGGCCATAGAGAGATGCAGGGAGCTCACGCAGCCAAGGCATGTAAATGGATATTCTTGGGAAATTAGGAGTACTGCCCACAAGGGACCCTAGAACCCTCCTTGGAGTGGAAGGGTGCTGCTGGGTCTTCCCATGAGGCTTAGGACTTCAGGACTGACCTATTCCGCCCCCACCTCTGTGGTACTAAAATCAGAAAAAGCGGGAAGGATATTGTAGGATCACCTTTCCTTCTAGGTCCTCTGGAGTCTAGGTCCCCTGATAGCTGCACAGCATCCTGACTTGCTCCCATGATGCTTTCCAGCCTGTACTCTGTGGGTTGAGATTCTGGAAGATGCTTAGCAATATCAACCACAGAGAAGGGCCATTTCCCTTGGAGGAGCAGCTTCTTGGCAGGAAGAAAATGTTAAACCGTCTGACAAATTCAAGCCCTAAACAGAACCAGCTTGTTTGAGGTCTAACCGCCTGGAGATCCAGAGCAAGCAAGTGGTATTGGAGCCCCTCTCGACCTGCACTTAGAGGGTGCGTCGTACTGAAGACAGGAAACTGAGGGATTGAAGAGCTGGAAGTGACTTCAAAGGAGTCTGGCTCCAGGGCTCAGGCACTCACAGGGTTTGGGTTTTCTGGAGTGATTTGAACTGCCACAGACCCTCTTGGATTCTCGGTGAGGTCAGGGACTCTGAGGGCTGATGTTAGCCTCCTGAGCCCTGTGTTCTCCGTGGAAGCTATAGCTGGAGATGCCCAACTACAGCAGTGCAAATATTCTTTACCATGAACACAGGCCCTCAGTAGACAGCATCAAGGAAAAAGCCAGAACCAAAGGACCATGTCCCATCCTCAGTGCAGCCAGATATGGGCCAGGACATGGTACCGGCATCAAATGGTGATTGTTGGTTTCTGTTCCTGTCTGGTCTCTAGTTACACACCTCTCCTGTGCCTTGGAGTTAGCCTTTGCTGGTCTTTCAGCTTCCCAGGGTCAAAGAGCAAGACTAGGAACAGTTTCTCCTGGATCCAGAGCCTTAGCACCTGCACAATAGATAGGGTTTGCTGTCTACTTTGCAGAAACCTTTAGAATCTGCTCAGTGCCTATGTCCTCTGACCACTCCACCAGTGTACCACAAGGAATGGAGAGACAAAGCTCTCCCAATTTATTAGCTATTCTATCTGGGGCATGTCATATGCTCCCTACGTGCAGTAGTACTCTCTTGCTTGTGAGATGGTCTTGTCAAGTGTTGTGTGAGCTTGGACATGGAGCACAGCTCTTCACGGCTATCAGTGATTCTCTCTGACTTGTGTCAGCTTGCCTATGTCTGATAACATTGATGACATCCAGAGCTTCAGAATAAGTACTAGTGGTCAGTCCTGACAAAGCTGGTCCAGTCAAAACCATCAGCCCTTGAGGTTGGGGTGTATGTTCTTCTAACCCTGATGTGTATGTGTGTGTGTGCAAGTGCCTGTTGTGTGCGCGCTCATGTTGTGTGTGCGTGCATGTTGTGTGTGTGTATATATGTGTGCACACACATACTGGGACCTTCAATATGTACTGCTTTGGGCCTCCCTGCTACATGAGTGAGTGAGGAATTCCAGAAGCCTGAACAATAGAGATGGGGTGCCTGTCAGTCCCAAGATCCCCTCTCGAAGAGACCCCTAATGAGAAGGGACTTTTCTTTGACTCAGCATCTATCCTGCATTCCTTGGTTATTGGATTTCTGCAAGGCTAGAGGAACTTTTCAGTCCAGCCCCCTTACCCTAGTGTGGGCAACTAGCAATCCAGCTGGCCCCCAAGATCTCATAAGTGGCAGAGTTTCATTACTCAGACAAAATGTTCCAGCGGTGGCCAGTCCAGGTACATGAGTCACACGCACATTTCAGGAAAGACCCTGGGCTTCTAGTGAGTAACCGTAGTAACAGTTAAACACTGGTTTTCTCCACAGCAGACTTCTGTGTCTGAGCTCATAGGGAGCAGGGTTTGAATCATTGTGGAGACAAAGATACTTCACAGGTATCTAGAGTGCCCAGCCCTGCAGGCTGTCAGGGATTATTAGCACCTTTCCTAAGCAACCTGGAGGTTCTCTGGTTTCTGTGCACTCACACTGCCTCATGGTTTCCTGCGGGCCAACATTTAATTCCATCCTGTAGCAAGGGAAGTCGGCTTAACCTTTGTAGTGTGCATCGCCTAATTCCCCCCTTTCCCCACATCTTGCTGCATGGAACTAAGGTTGCCAAGTAGCTTGTCTTGTGAAAGGGAGTCATGTCATGATCGCAGGACTCCGCAGCATCTCTGGTGGGGAACATTTGAAACACCAGAAGGACCTGATGTGGGGGACTGGGGCTTTGATTGCTGAGATGACACCAGAGCCATGTGGGACAGAGCTGAGTAGGGCCCTGGCTCACAGCTATCTGGAAGACACAGACCCACAGCTGTGAGTAAGCTTGAGAAGACTCTCAGACCATGGACAGGCCATAGTGAACCCAGCCCAGGACCCTGGCCAGAGGTTCTGTGTTGGAGAAGTGGCCAAAGCTGCTCTCTGTGGCCATGTGTTCTACAGTTTGAGCGCTCATAGCTCCAAGGGTCCCACAGGTCCCCTCTATCCCTCCCTAGGCTCCACAGCTACCTTTCCTTCCAAGGCCACCTTAGTATCACCACTCTGTGGGCCAGTTACTATTTTAAGATCTGGCTGCATGTACCCCAGGACTTTACCCACTTGCAGGCCATCTCTCCCCAGTCCCACTGCCTGGGCTTCTCAGTTGAGATGAGAAGCTCTGTGACTCTGAGCTAAGAAGCTGGAAGTAGGCAGGACAATGTCGGCATCAACCTCCAGGAAGCAGAGGGGATAGGGACAGGGTGCTGCTGGGTAAACTGGAAGTACAGCTGAACTTTGGTGGTGTCCCAATATACATACCAGCAAGCAGCAGGGGTCAACCACAGAAGGAAATCAGAGAGGACCCACTCTAGGTATTCTGCAGGGTCCAGTGTTGAAACATAAACCTCCCAGGGTTGAAACATAAGATATGCCCCAATTGAAAGGGCTGATGGTTTTAGCTACACCAGGATTGATTGATAGCACTAATCCTTTGGCTAAAGACATCCCCATTCCCCAAATTGGGGGCGGGGGAGCTTTACAACAGGAGTGATGCAGAACATCACTGTTGTAGATGTAGAAAACCTGCCATGTTTCCCCCAAAGCTCCTGACAAGGGCCTTAGACAAGATGTTAGAGTCCCTGCGTAGGCATGTGTAGGATTCTGAGATTCTATGCCCAAGACAGCTATCCTATGTGTGTGTCCAATTATGCATGTATAAATGTGTTTGGGGACACGTCCGCATACATATATGCACCTCTGCATGTTCGTATATAATACACACGTAAGGATAGCACATGGCGCAAACATGCATTTCAATGTATATGTGTTACACACCGATGCAAAGCTACGCCTGTGTGGGCACATACATGCGCACACACGTAGATATATCTCATATAAAAACCATGTAAATTATCATGCATATGTGTATGTAGTGCCTATACACACTTGACACACATAACCACATTCTAACACGTGTGGATATGTGTACATGTATGCATGTATATGCAATCATGTGCGCACATATCCATGTATATGCTCATTTACACACACACACACACACACACACACACACACACACACACACACGTGTCCAGAGGCTCTTGACTTGGACAAGTCATCCCAGATTTGGGCTGGATGTGTGTGGGAAACAGCTTTCTAGAACACACCAGCTTGATGATATCAGCTCTTCGGTCAACACATGTCAGCCAGGCAGAGCGGGAGGGGGGGGGCTCACAGGAAGCTAACCCCCTTCTTACAAGTCCTCAAGGAGGGAACAGGATGTGCTGTGGGAGAGGGCGGTGCGGTGCTGGCTCTTTCTGAGTCACACACTCAGCCTGTTTCCAATTATGTGTCCAGTCAGCACAGAAAATGTCATGAAGGGGCCTCACAGTCTGCAAGAGTACACTTACGGCTTTACCTACTCCCCAGACCCTAATTCACAGAGTAGTGCAGAAAGCCCAGGGCTCAGCCAGGCTGTGGTGTGGCTGTTCCCAGAGCCATGGCCTCCTGCCTCTGACCGCACATTTAGGACTGTCTGCTTGAATACTGGGGACTTGGGATGAGTTGGCATGAGAGTCTTGGGGTATCTTCTGCATTCCCCAGGGCCTGCTTTTCTCTGTTCTCCATGGTGCCAGGGGTATGTCCTTCCTCATGCCCCTACATCTCAATTAGTGGTAGTTACACCTCCATCCTTTGACCAAGGGTGGCTTGATCTGCCCCCTAGGACCTTTCCGACTGTCTGCAGAGCACCCAGGAGGTTTTGCCATCCAGGTATTGAGATGTAGGCTCTCTGGCTAGGCAAATCCTCAGCTTCTCAGAATTATTTTACCACCACTTCTGGGGTCCATCAAGGATGGCAGGGAATACTTAAGCCCTGCTCACCTGAAGGCCACTTCTCCCGTGCCATTACTATGTTACCCTCCAATGTCACCATCTCAGTCTCAGTTTACAGAAAGACAGGAACCTTCTATACCTGCCCAGGGACCTTCTATTCTCTTCCTAAGACTTCAATTCATGAAAGTTGACAGAGGCCCATTTCTTTTCTCTTGGAACTGGCTAGAACCAGAAGGTAGGGTGCAGTTGAAGCAGCCAGCCACAGAAAGACTCCAGGGATTTCGGACCAGATACCACAGGCAAGGCAACAATCTATATAGTGGAGCTTCAGCTCCCTCTGTACAGTGCAGGCACTACCCATGCATTTTGTATCCATGGCTGACTCACCCACACATCCCTGGCAACGTTCCCTCTGTTTCTTCCGCCATCTAAGTCATGTGGGGCTCATGCTTCTCTCTAGGCAGAGGGTATGGTCACGGCTAAGCTGCCAGATGTGCCAGTCTGGAACAGCGGTTCTCGCCCTGTCGGTCCCCTTGGTGGGCATCACATATCAGATATCCTGCATATCAGATATTTACATCACGATTAATACCAATAGCAAATACAGTCATGAAGTAGCAATGAAATAATTTTATCTTGGGGGAGGGGGTCACCACAACCTGAGGAACTGCATTAAAGGGTCATAGCATTGGGAAGGCTGAGAACCACTGGCCTGGAATGTCATTCTTCAGAGAGATCCTCTGGCTGGAGGGCTCTGACTGGTGGGTCTTCCTCCTCAACACACTCCGGGTTAGTCCTTTGCCTTATGCTCTCTGGTTCCTCCGAGGGGGTCACAGTCTAACAGGTGCCATTCTCTGTAATCTGTGTTTGGCATTCTGCAGGCTGACTGTGTTGTTTGCGGGAACATTGACAGCCGGACCATTCATTTGAAATTTGAATTATCCTATATCAGCTAGGTTTATGTCAAATTGATTTAGGCTACAGGGAGTCATTTTGGAAGAGGGAACCTTAATTGAGAAAATGTCCCCACCAGATTGGCCTGTGGTATACTACTTGATTGATAACTAGCGTAGGAAGGCCCAGCCTACTGTGGGTGCTACTGTCCATGGGTAGGTGGCCCTGGGAGCTATAAGAAAGCAGGCTGAGCAAGGCCTGTAAGCATCACCTTTCATGGCCTCTGCTTCAGTTCTTGCCCTGACTTCCCTTGATGATGGATTGTAAGGTATATGAGGAAATAAACCCTTTCCTCCCCAACTTGTTCTTTGTTCATGGTGTTTTATTCCAACAATAGAAACCCCAAGCGAGACAGACATTGGTTTACTAGGTCATGAAGCATTGCTGTGAAAGACTTGATCATCTTTTGGGAAGGATTGTGGAAGGATTTTGCAGCTTTGGGATGGAGAAACCATTGGGTATTCAGAGCTCAATGAGCTGTTATTGGAACTTGAGAAATTAAGGCACACACCTTTAATCCAAGCACTGGGAAGGCAGAGGCAGGCAGGTCTCTGAGTTCAAGGCCAGCCTGGGCTACAGAAGGGGTTCTAGGGAAGCCAGGGCTACACAGAGGAGAGTTTTCTTGGTTTCTAAAAAACCAAGAAAAAAGAAGAAAAAAAGAAAGAAGAGAAGAGAATACTGGGCTCTTGGAAATGAAAAATATTGGAAGAAGTGCAGATGATGGGCCCTGGCTTGTGAAGCACTAGAGAAGAGTTTGGAGAAGCCCTCCAAGACTCTATTGGGATGGTTTGACATTTTGAATTAGGATTTTGTGGGTGCTTGTCATCTGCAGATGGAAAATCAGCTGTGATGAAGAAGAAACCAGAATCATCAAGGCAGAATCTTCTGGGAAGTGTTTCTGTAGGAGCAGCACATGGGGGCTGCGATCCAGGGGCGGCTAAGGCTGTACCTCATGCCTGCAGCTGAATTTGGTACTGTGTGAGAGCCACCCAGGTGATGTTGGTTTTAGAAGGCCTGAGGGGGTTATGGAGAGCAATGGAGGCTTGGCACCCTGTGGTATGGCTAGAGTCCCTGCTCATGAAGCACCAGAGAAGAGTTTGGAGAAGCCCTCCAAGACTCTATTAGGATGGTTATTTTGGATTAGGAACTTGTAGGTGCTTGTCAGCTGGGTGTAATGCTACACCATTAGTGTAGGTGCAGCCCGGGTTACACTCAAAGCCTCACCTCAGAACTGAAGGGTGGAGAAAAGTCGAGTCTTGTCACCATGTGGCAGGATCAGCTTCCTGGAGGAGAGCTTAGGAGCCGCTATTGGAGAAAGTGCAAACCAATTGCAGAAGAAGACTCCACCATTTTGGAAATACCAGTATCATGGGACAGTCACCAAGGACAACAGAAGCCATGCTGTAGAGCAGGCCTAAGCCCATGAGACCTGACACGAAGGCTGGGGCAGGCAAGGCCTTTGAATCTAGAAGACCCCAAGTTCCAGACATTGAACACTGAACTGCTTAGCACTGTTGGTTTTTCTTTGTTTAGATTCTGACCATGCTCTGTTTCTTCCCTTTGGGAATTAGAAAGTGTGTACCTTACCTTTTTCTTCGGAAGGAGCCCACAGCTAAGAGATTTGGGAGTTTTAGAGAAACTTGGGATAGTTTACAAAGACTGAATTTTTAAAGTGTGTGGGACTTCTAAAGTTATGTTGTGATATTAATATTGTAAATTATGTGATATTAATATTGTGAGTTATATTGTGAAATCTTGGGGGTGAACAGGAAAGGGGAAAGGTTATGGATTAATAAGCAATGTGTTTGTGTGTCAAGCTGACAAGGGGCCAACAGTACCTGAGGACAAAAACATAGACATATCTAGGAAGAAGAATCTTAATTGAGAAAATGCCTCCAAAAGACTGGCCTGTAGGTAAGTCTGTAGGAAATTTTCTTAATTAGTGATTGATGGGGGAGGACCTAGTCCATTGTGGGTAGGGCCACCCCTGGGCTGGAAGTCCTGGTTTCTATAAGGAAGCAGGCTGAGCAAGCTACGAGGAGCAAGCCAGTAAGCAGCATCCCTCTATGGCCTCTGCATCAGCTCCTGCCTCCAGGTTCCTGTCCTGCTTGAGTTACTGTCCTGACTTCCCTCAGTGATGGAGTGTGTTGTGGAACTGTAAGCTGGAATAGATCCTTTTCCTCCCCAAGTTGCTTATGGCCATGGTGTTCCATCACAGCACTAGCAACCCTAATGAAGATGCAGCCTTTTGAAATCTTTCAGAAAAGGAAAGAATCATCGGATTTCTTCAGATATCCTTACTGAAAATTCAGACTTTGGTCAGTGGTCTCTCCTTCATTATCTAGGGTTATACTTTCTAGTCAGCAATGCATTTGAGAGTTCTTGTCTTAATCATTTATTATAGTTATTGTCTTTCAGGGAATTGCATGCTCTACCTTGACAAGATAGAAGCCCCTGACTGATCTTTTAAAAATATAAAGCTTATGAATTCAAACTTTGCATCCTTAAATTGTACATTTTTTTTTAAAGTTTGGCACATTTGACAAACATGTACAACTTTGCAAACAGCACCAAGCGTGGCATGTGCTGCCAATTGGTAATCCTAGAATGTGGGAAACTGATGCTGCTCTGCCTGTACTTGAGGGTTCAGTCTGTAGTCTCAGGGGCTCTGGACTCAGGAAAAGGCCAGGCATCTTTGCTCAGAGAGGACCTGAAGCTCCTCATTGAGAGCAGTGATCACAATATCTGCCCAGGGCATCTGTACCTGCATAAAGAAGCCCTGTTACCTGGAAAGCACGTGGCTTGAGGGAGCTGGGAGTGCCTGGGTCCACTGGTTGGATATTGGACTCTTGTGGGAAATATTAAAAAGATGAATCCATGCTACTGCCAGCTACTCTCTGCCCCGGTGGGCTGGCTGGCCACTCACTGGCAGGCACTGATGGGCAATGGCCGGCCTGTTCTTATCTCATGGAGACTCTCTGACTCAGATCTCCAAAATCTCTGTACCCAGCTCACTAAGTTCCCACTGGCGGGTCACTACCATGCCAGCCCCATGCTTCAAACCCCCCACAGCCTCTGTGGTATACATCAGGCAAACCCATGCTTTGCCGCCATACCTTTCTCTCTGGAACCCAGTCGAGCCACCGTGTGAAGGAAAACACAACACAATCTTAGTTCAGAAACAATGGTAACTCAATCTCTGGGCGCGACAACTGAATCCTAATCTTGTGAGCCATATTAAATCTAATTCTTCTGGTGGCGGATCCGCCATGAAACCGGGAGACACCAGCAGCTACATCTTGTCCTTTTGCTATCCCCGTTCAAAAAGCCCCTAACTCTCTCCTGCTTCCTTTCTTCCTCTGTCCAACTCAGAAGTCCTGCTACTCACCCAGCGATTGGTCCCTTTATTTAATAAGTCACCTGAGTATGTGACTCATTCCTCATTCCAGACAGCCCCTCCTGGGAAAGCGGAATTAACATCAAAATACAGGCAACACCAGGGCCATCCACAACATTGGGCCCCCTGGGCCAGGAGCATTCTGTTTCTGCTCAGAGCTTGTCCAGTCAGTGCTTAGAGAAGCAGCTATGTCTATCTCTGCTACCTTTGCTCACATTAACTTCCTATTACTCTCAAAAGAAAGGTGGGCAGTCCAACAAAATAGCATGACTCATGAAGCCAAAAGGTGGCCCTACCTGCATGGAATTTTATTTAGCCACAAAAGGGAAGAAACATCTAAATGGAGTGTCACAAGAGAGAACCAGAGAGCTATGCTTGATGAGGCTAGACACTGAAAACTACAGGTCATGTGACTCTGCTTTGTGACTTGTCCAAAACAGGTAGGTCCAGAGATGTCCTCACATCCTTGTTCTGTGTGTGCTTGTCATTCCTTCATTCCCTTGCCACTCCAGTTAGAACATTTTTTGGAGTCACATAAGATACAGCATGGATCTGCCATGGCGTGCACACATGCATACATGCACACATGCACGTGCCCACAAGTACACATGCAAGTGCACACAAAAGATAGGATCCAGTGGTCTGGACTCTCATGAAGCCACAGCACTCCAGAACAGAAAGGTGGGGTCATTGCACACAGCTGAACAAGGAGATAGGGTTGTTATACAGCAGAACGGGGAACCAAGGTTATTATACACAGCTGAATGGGGAGGCAGGTTTAGCTAACCTCCTAGGGGCCATCTACATAGGTAGTAAGCATCCTGTGGGCAGAAAGCTATGGTGAACATTTTCTTCACACACTATCAGCATCTACAGATGGACAAGAGGCCTTACCATCCCTTCTGAGCCTCACCCCTAGGAAGCATTGCTACTCCTGTGGGTCTAAGGCTTTGGGGTCCTTAATACAGCTGTGCCCATGTCAAATGATACCCATTCACTCGGTCAGTTCACTGGCTCACCACCAAATGGGCATGGGGGTAGGGGTGAGGGAGGGCATTGTCATAAAAGTTGGCTTTGTTCTTCCTGGCAGCTTTGATTTCCCGCACTTTCCCCCACCCACCACCATGATGATCAGTTTGCCTCAGGATCACAGTAATGTAGCAAAGGGACCAGGAACCAAAACCACAACACCATGAGCCATTAAAAAAAAAAAAAAAAAAAAGCCTATCTTTCTTTCAGTTGATTTTCTTGGTCTTTTGCCACAGCAGTGGATACTGATTAACAGAGTGACCGAGAGCTGAGTGATTGCCCAGGGTGACCATTTAGCAGAGCTGAGCCCACTTCTGGAATTTCCTGGCCCCTGTGTAGATGGCATCTCCAGAACCTGGTTAAACAGACCAGCCCAACTTTATTCTGCCAGGGAGAGTGCTCCATCAGTGCCCGGGTTTGCAAAAGGACCAGTGTTAGATTCTGTGGCAAAGACTGGAGCCCCAGTTGGCATTGACAGCTGGCCCTATGCCTTGTCTTTAAATTTGAAGGCTCCTCCTTTCCGGTCCCTAATTCCCAATGTTTAATGTATTAGTAAGGACCCCTCCCTCCTATTTATAACCCTGAGTAAGGCAGTGTCCTCTGTGGTCGGTTTTGTTGAATCTACTCCTGACCTAATGATGATAGTCGGTGCAGTTTGTCCCCAACCTGGGCTGGGTGTGACCTCAGAAGTGGTATAGCTCCTGGCCCTGAGACATGGGCTGTCCATTTCCACATGGAAAAATTTCCTGGCTTTTCTGTCTCCAGTGTGGAGAGTGGAGTGGTTAGGGGGGTGGAGTGAGTGGGGGATGGAGTGACTGGGGAATGGAGTGGGTGTTTCAGGTGGGTGGCATGTGCCAAGCAGAACGGAGTCCAGTGTTTCTTCTCTCTCCATTCACAGACACTTTTGAAGTTAGTTTGGATTCTTGTGGAAACTTCATTTCTTATTTTCCCTCCTGTTTCTCTGGTAACTCCCAAACAAACCCACACAGCCATGTCACCTGGCTCCCAGCTGCATTTCCCAGCAGACACCTAAAGCTGGAAAACTCAGCAGGCTGTGGGTGCCAGAAACCAGAGTAAGTACTGCCTTAACCCTTAACTTCTTTAGGATGGGTTTCTGAGCTCTGGTCTCAGGTCCCTCCTGGGAAGGTCTCCCACAAGCCCAGGCTAGGCCGGGCTGCTTTCCCACCATGCAAAAGAGGCGCCTTCTTACTGTAAAATTAGAAAACCAGAGAAGCCAAGACAGACCACACAATGCACTGGTGAAGAGGGGACCTCCGCCCAGCCTTCCCCCCTTATGTGGCCCCATGGGGGTGGGGAGGTATTGGAGAAGGCAGCTGCATGTGCTGTCTGGCTGTTCTGCAGGCTCTGGGATCTGGCAGTTTCAATCTTTTTTTTTTTTCTGCTGACTTGTTCTATTTATTTTTTCTTTTTTATCTAAACAAAGAATTCCCTATTTCTATCCAGTTTTTGAACCTAGCATGTACCCTACTCTGACAGCACAGGGCACATCAGTCCTCAGAGCACCATTTGTCCCACACAGAGGGCAAGGCCCTATTTGACACAGCAGGCTGTACATGCAAGTGATATGAACATTGCTGTTGCAGGCTCTGCTGCTGGCCTTGGGGACAGAGTCATCTCTGTGGCATTTGACAGGGAGAATTTCTGTAGCTTTGGCTTCCAAGAAACCATTGCTGTCTTGTTCCTAACCTAAAGTAGAATATTAGACAATCATGAAAATCTCCAAGTTTCCAAAGCCCTGGGTTCCTGTGGTGACTGTTTCATCTGCTCTGCTGTGTGGCTTTTGACTTCTGTTGGAAAGAAAACAAAAACTGGGATTATCCTATTGTAGTCTGAACAATTTCATCCTAATGTGTGCTCTGCTATACTTTTGGAGAGCACACAAAATTAATTTACAGTACCCCATAGCTCATAATTAAATCTGGAGGAGAGAATTTCCAAAGAAATAGTTGTTTGAAAAAGCAATTCCTAAGTCTCCCATCCCAGATTCCCCACCCTCTTTAAAAATGTGCTCAGGCCAGAAGCCAGGGAATGCTGGGCCCTGGCCCAGAGCGTTCAGCCTTTGTACAAATGATACACCAGCCAGGGCCAGCTGAAGGATGTCTGCCCCTGATAGGGACCCTGGCCCAGGAGATAGAGCCAGGATCTTGGTGGTGGTGAGACTCCAGATGGCTGCATCTGCATAGAAGTGGTAGCAGTGGGAGAGCCCAGGACTCTTCCTGGGCCAGCAACCTTTGTTTGTGGTTCCTTTTCCTTCCAGTCTGCTGGACTCTGCTCTTGTGGCATTTCTCACTAGTCACACACCTTAGGGTAAATCTCTTTTCATCAGTCTGTGAAGGAATGCAGATGAGAGAACCCTCTAGTCCCAGACAGGCGTCCCCTCAGTTCCAAGTTGAGCAAAGGCATCGAGCCACTGGGACAGAGTCTTCCTCCAAAAGTATGAGAGAAGGAAAATCATGGGACTTGAATTGTAAAAAATGATGCTGCTCAATAGGAAGAGATGAGGCAGTACATCAGGTCTTAGAGAAGCAGGTGTTGAGCTGGACTAGATCTGTCTGGGAAAGCTAGGGGGCAAAGAGCCACAGGGGCACAAGGCATGGGGACTGAACTCAGAAGCAGAAATGGTTCCAACAGGCAGGTAGGAGTTCTTGAGACAAATCGCCCCTCTGTGTCCTGTAACCCATGAGAGTAGGATCCCTGTTTGTCATGAAGAGACAATTGTGACCATTGGGGTCAGGGCTGAGAACTGCTGATCAACCTTGCTGTTACTCACTGACCTCTGATGGGGTTCATGTCTCCTCTAGAGTCCTGGAATTAGATTCCCATGAGTCTCACAGGGCCCTGAGAAGGGCACAATGGGTGAGCTACTGCTATGGTTCAAAGGACATGATTCCCTGAGGGGAATTCACCCTTGCTTGTCCCATCTGACCAGGATGAGGTCGGCAATGTGGCCAACCAGTGCATTTAGGATCCATAGCTCTCTGCACAGAGGTCAGAGAAATTTCAGAACTGGACACACAAAAAAATGAGCGTTTTATCATGGCTGAGGTGGTAGACCATCTCTGAGAGTCATCCTAGTCAGAACAGAAGGGAGGGTGTTTGCCCTGGGGCCTGAGCTCTTATTGATGGAAGCTGCTGGTGGATGCATTCAGAACTGGATTTGAGGAAAGCGATGGTCACGCCCTAGATCTGTTCAATTGCCCTGAGTAACTACAGAGTGAGTCAGTGTTTCCAGGCTGGTGGAGGCGGCCATGTTGGAGGAGGCAGCCATGATGGTCTCAAAATTGGAAGAGTCTGCTCTGTATCAGTAAACCTCAACTAATGAGCCCTTCCCTTCTAGACCACAAGCTCCAGGGATGGGGGGAGGGGAAGGCTGAAAGAATTTCCTTCCTGCTGCCTATCAGTCTACTCACATGACACAGAGGACGGTACAAGTAATATACTTTCATACTAACATTTGTGGGTGGGTCTAATTCAGCTCTGTGGAGTTCACTCTCCTCTCATTACCATGGAAGCAATAATTTCTTTAAACCACAAGACCTGTTTTGTCCTTTTGTTTGGTTGGCCCTCATTTTCTGGGTAGGAGGGGGCAGTTTCAGAACTGTTAGCATGAACCTGTACCAGAAAATCACCCAGAGCCTTCTGATCCATAGAGGGACCCAGAGGACTCACCCCCATGACACCACCCCCGTGCCCTGGCTGCTGGCATTGCTACCCAGAGGTCAGTGGTGGGGCCTTCTGTGGGCCAAGGCAAGAGGAGTCACAGGATCCCCAACATGATGAGGCCCCCAAAACCAGGAGACATAATGGAGGCATATGCAGGCAGCTCTTAGGTGCCAGGGCCAGGTTGTGGCTGCTTTTGTGGTGGGTGAATCCACAGCACAGCCCAAGACACCCATTCCCAAGAAACAGTTGCTCTAAAAGTGTGGGAATACCGAGGCTAGACCAGTCATAGAACAGCAGAGGGCAGGAGACGAGTCTTCACAGCCCCACTCAGAGAGGTTCTTAGCGACTGTTCTACCAATATTTAATAGCTGAATGAAATAACATTGAAAAGTTCAGAGGGTCTGTAGATGCCTGTGTGTAAGGAGATGATTGTGGTTTGGGATATAGGTTTATATCCCAATTAATAATTAAAAATGGCACATTAAATTGAACCACCATGCCAAGACTGACTCAGTGATGGTGATATTTTTGGGGGGAAATTAGTAAGGATTCTCTCCCAGTCTAATTTAACTCACATGAGACTGTGAGAACTCATGTAAGCCTAGAATCTCCACACTTCTGAACCGGAAGCAGATTTTCTCACTAATCCCAGTGTCTAGAATACAGCTGGTGTACTGCTAACATTCTAAAGGGAAAGCAAAGCTTGCTCGTCATTTGGGGATGCGGGGTGGGTACCAGGGCTGCCAAGGCAGACCAGATCCGTGAGTCCCTCCACAGATTGTCACGTGGTTCAATGAAAGGCCAAATATCTTTTCTGTTGAACATGCGCTTAGATCCTTCTTGTCCATGGATCCTTCATGCCCACTGGATTCTTTATTCACTGGATTCTTCATCCCCCTTGGATCCTGCATTCCCTTCCAGATCCTCATCCTACTAGATCCTTCTCCGTGCCCACTGGATTCTCCATCCTTCTGTCTCCCGTGCCCTCTGATTCATCTCTACTGTGAATCCTTGATCCTTACTGTGAGTTCTCAAGACCCAGAGCTCTAGCAGCTGTGGCTCTGTGTTTACAATCCCACTTTAATGAGCAACTCCGGGGGCCTAGGACCAGAGGTTGTGGCTCACAGTAGGTCAAGATGGCCCAGGGACAGGATCTGGGAGGTGCAACGGAGGGCAGTCGCTAGCACTCTCAGCCTAGTGAGCACAGAAGTCCAGATAAAGAGAAGTGGAAGCAAAGCCACCCAGGGTGCCAGACCTTTTACCTATTAAAGGGTCATTGGAGATATTTAGCCAAACAGTAGTAGAAACAAAGCTGATAAACAACCACAAGAAGTAAATCAAATGTGTGGTATGCTGCCTAATGGCTTCTCATTCACCAGTAGACCACACACATAGAAGTGATCCTTTGCTCTGCAAGTTTACCATACAAATATATCTACTGATACATTTCTAAGTCTGTATCTCTATCACTTAATTTGTAGCCAAGTGTCCACTTCTTCCTCTTCTTTCCCCTCATTCAGTATTTCAGAGATAAGGTCTCTGGTAGCCCAGGCTGACCTTGAACTCAACAGAGACCAGCCCGCTTCTGTTGTTCCAGCGATAGGCGTGTGCTAGCACACCTGGTACAAGAATTACTTCTTATGGTTTGCCTGCAAACTCTAACCCGCTTCTCTAGTTCACTGTCTTCAAAAGAAGAAAATGGAGGTAATCCTTACTAATGGCTATGATTTGCAGGAGGCCTGCTGAAGCCAAGTCACAGCGAACACACAAACGCCAGCACTGGGATTTTTCTCCACATGCACAAATAAAAGGAAAATAGGTAGATTTAATCTCAAATATATCTATACTCATTAAATAGATTAAACATTTTAACTATTAAATGGTGTGTGTGTGTGTGTGTGTGTGTGTGTGTGTGGTGCATGCATGTGGGTCCTGGAGATCAACTCAGGTTCACATTCAAAGAATTTTAAAGATTTACTTTATGTGTCTGAGTGTCTTGCTTAAATGTGTGTATGCACACTGTATGCTTGTCTGGTGCCTTGGAACTGATGTTACAGGCTGCTGTGAGCCACCATGTGGGTGCTGAGAACAATGTGGGTCCACTCCATTAAGTGCTTTTGACCACTATGTCTCTAGCCTCTTCTAAGCAGTCTTGATATGTTTACAGTGTGGGCATGAGAAAGATCCACATGGGCCTGGCATGAGCCTAGGTGGGGATACTTTGCTTGCACAGACCTGAGAGTCAGTAGGGAAGCCTGGGCTAGATGCTTTCCACCCATGGGTCTCCTCACCTCCACTTGTGCTCCCATGTTCTATGTCCGAAAAGTACCTCTCATCTTTACCCACCCTGACTCAAGACCTGGAGCACATTTCCACTAAGGTCTCAACCCTGGGATGCACACAGGCTTGATGAACACCCATTTGAATTGGATTGAACTGCACCAACTTCCCACACTGCTTCCCACTCTTTGAGTCAGAAGTCGGCTTTCCACAGAAAGTTCTCTCAGAACCCAGTCTGTCCATCGTGACTCACCATGGTCACCCTGTGACCCACTTTCCACTGTGAGCTTTGGCATAGTGGATTCCCAGGGCACTCTTCTGTCACCACCGCCACCTCCTCACGAGAATGGAGGCTTAGTGGAGCAAGCTGGTGCGGACAATGTTGAATTTGGCCACTATGCTTTTGGGCGTGGATGGATGGAGGGGCTAGAGGGAGAGGCAGGCTATGTGGCTCCTCAGGGTTTTCTGGAGCACTCCCATACAGGCTAAAGTTGCTTCTGCAAGTTGAGCATCTGGGAAGAGGGGAGCTGGGGTGAGCAACTCTTCTAAGGCTGAGAATACATGGGGGTGAGTCTAGAATCGGAGCCAAATTGCCCGCCTCTGAGCTGGTGGCTTGCCACCAGGAAGGTTAAGCATTTTCCTGTCCAGGACCATTTTGAAAACCCTTAAATGGACAGTGGTTTTAGCAGTGTTTTTGCCCCTGCATCCTTTAACATTTTGGGATTGGGTAAGGTGTTCTGGTTGTTTAGGGATTGTCTTCACCACGCGGGTGAAGTCAATGGTGCTCCCAGCAATGAAGGGGTTGACTTTACCACTGAGCACAATTAAGTGCTCCCTCTAAGCAGAAATACACAAGGGAGTAAGTATCCGACATAGGACTCTACTAAGCAAGGGACATGGGTGACAACATTCTGGTTATTGTCATGGCTATGAGATGCTGAACAAAACCCAAGAGAAACAAGCACATATCTGTCCCCTCAGATGTGAGGATGGGTCCCCAGGTGGGCATGCTGTCCTGTATCCTTGCTTGTAACTTTCCATTCCACAGTGACAATGAGGCAGAGAGGCGAGGAATGGGTCCTTTCTGCATAGCTCTGGGATAGATTATTATGGGCTGCACCACTTAGGAGACCAGACTCTCTGCTGTGAGTTCATCCTATTTGGACCAAAAGCACGATTTTCACTTTGATGCTGATGACATGCAGCCTTTGTGGCCATCCACGGACATAGCAAGGCCATATATATCTCTCACACACCAGACAACCTCAAAACCGGTCTGCAGCAGAGATGAGCCTGGCAAGTCTTTGTGTGGTATCTCCTAGGTACTGGGCACCTGCCAGGCTGTGATGAGGGTTCAGGCCTACTCCTGGCTCCATCAGAAACACTTGAAGCCTGGTTTACCCCAGGCACAGACATGTCTTTCTTGGAGTTATGAACACAGCCAACAGTGTTCAGTTAGTATCCCCACTACGTGTCAGGTGCCCAAGGATGAGAAATGTGACCTGGATATAGGGTCCATGACAGTGTCAGTCCCTGAGGGTGCCAAGCACCCTTCGGGATTAGATCTTTGAGGATAGATGTCTAGACCCAGTGAGGCCCAGGAGCACAGGATGCCTCTGATGGAGTGTGCTCCGTGGGATGTATGTGTGGTCTATATCTATAAGGGACCGGGTTGTACCTGTTCGTGCAGGACCATCTGGGCTTCACATCATGTACCCTTGGACAAGGTTCAGCTGGTTAAAATACTGACCAATAATGTCTCCAGTCCTTACCTTGGGCTGCCCTTTCCAATGGCCAGGTGGGCCCTACCCCACTAAGACACAACCTCTTTGGGTATCATCAGATAATCAATAAGCAGAATGAAGCAATAACTGGACACATCAATGTGGATTCCCCAAGAGCCCCGGCATGTTCTCTGCACAGCCCAAATTATTTATATGATCCTGGCAACAGTACAGCCAAAGCTGAGTGTGGACCCCACCTGAGTACCCGTGGGGGATGAGTCTATGATGGTCAGCTGCAGCACAGCCCCTCTCAACTGCTTCCCTCAGCCCCCTCTGACTTTGACTGCATTTGAGAGAACCCGTACTGCTCTGATCACTTAAGTGTTCCCATCTGTGTGGCCAAACCGGGATGAATTCTAACCATAAATGGCAACATTCAGAAGGGGCCACAGGCAACACCAAATGATAAACAGCAGGGAAGGAACATGGCCAGCAGGGACTCTCTGGGCTGTTATCAGGCAGGAGAACACAGTTAGGAAACTCTATGGTAACAGCCCCAGTGATGACTCCCTCCTGGCTTCTCAGCCTGTGCTCTCTAGCCAAGGTGGGCTGTGAACAGAGTCTCAACGGCTGAAAAGGAAGTCTCCATGTTAGCCTCCTCAAAGTCAGTTAAAAGTTAATGGAAAAGAATTTTCTTTTCAAACTTAGGGCTGACTAATGCTGGCAGGAAGCTGTTCCCAGGCTTATGCAGGCACGGCACGCAGGACATGCAGTGCATACCACAGACCATCAGTACCCACAGACTCGGTTAGCTTAATAAAAACCAGGCACAAGAGATAAGTATTTAGAGATTTTAAGAGAAGTATTAAATCTATTGCTAGTGAGTTCTGTTTTGAGTTTAAGATGGCCTGCTTTCTTTTTTGTGCCACCATGGCACTGAACAGTCACTAACTAAATTGTCATAAAAAAGCCAAGAAGAAGTGTCACAAGAAGAAGAAGAAGAAGAAGAAGAGGAGGAGGAGGAGGAGGAGGAGGAAGAGGAAGAGGAAGAGGAAGAGGAAGAGGAAGAAGAAGAAGAAGAAGAAGAAGAAGAAGAAGAAGAAGAAGAAGAAAGCACCAGATATAGAAAGAACACTGGGATTTTGTGGAGAGAATGTACCCAACTCCTCGTGGGATCACAGAGGTTTCTGGCATCTGTAGTTAGATGCCTGTGGGATCTAGGTGGTTAGGCACATTAGTGGTCCCAGCCCATCATCTCTGACAAAGGGCTGTCACATCCTGGTGATCTCCATCATTGAGAAGCCTCAGGCATCAGGCCCTTCTGGGAATCAAGATGGAGCCACCCTTGCCTCCACATCCAAAGACAGACCTCAACATCTGGAATCTAGTGCCAAACCCCAGTCCCAGCCGTGACCTCCCCTGTTGTACAAACCACAATGCAATGTCTTTCCACACTCAGAGTATCCAAAAATCAAAGACCCACAAAGCCAAGTATCAATGGGTCACAGAGTAACAGGGATACACAGAAGCTTGGAGAACTGGCAACTTTATAAAATGTTTCTGCCTATCTGCTGACCCACCCACCCCCTCTACTTCCAAGTGTTTCCTTAAGACAATGAAAACTGTCACTGACAGTTGATGCAAGGACATTCACAGCCACATCCGTCACCTTCAAGCAGGGGGTAGGACCGTAAGTCCTGCGTGTAAGCAGTAGGAACCTGTTGAGTTGACATAGGCTTCCCACATGCAGCATGGAGGGAGGAAGCCAAGCAGGGAATACATGGGCAGGGGTCTAGTTCTGGCAGTTTCTGGAACAAGCCAGGGGAGTCTCACAGGCTGGGAGCTGGTGAATGTTGCTGGTGAAGTGTGGGGGACCCTGTGGTGCAGAATCTCACCCGAGAGACAGATTCCATGGCTTGACTATGCTGGGCTCACACTGTGTGTATTTGTTTAAAGTCATTAAAGTGCACAATCAAAATGTACACCCTTCCCTTCTTCTTCATAGTATATGTGCAATGTTCAAACAATAGGTTGCAAGGTGACATTTTCTTTCAGTATGTCAGGTGCTTGAGAATTTCACTCCTATTACCATCTCCTGCCCCCCATCCCAAACAGCGCTCCTTCTGTTTGACATATATGTGTGTCATGTAGTCATATGTATGCCATGTAGTCATATATGTATGCCTTGTACATACACGTGCCTCAAGAGAAGATTTATAAAAGGCACCAGCCACGTGGACCCTGAATAGCATTAGGTAGGTGCCTGTGTTAGTCAGAATGAAATGCTTCAGAGTCCCAGATCCTAGTAGCAATGTAGGCCAGACTGCCCTAGGGTTCACAATCCACCTGCCTCAGATGCTTAAGTGCTGGGGTTCACAGGTGTGTGTCATCATGTCTGGCTGTCTCCTCAAAGTTATATAGTGTCCAAAATTCAAGATCAAGGTATGCTGGGGCTGGTTTCTGATGAGGCGTCCTTCCCTGGTTCATAGCTGGTTCACCTTTCACCTCCTCCTTCTCTTCCTCCTCCTCCTCTTCTTCCTCTTCCTCTTCTTCCTCCTCCTCCTTCTCTTCCTCCTTCTCCTCTTCCTCCTCCTCTTCCTCCTCTCCCTCCTTCTCCTCCTCCTCTTCTTCCTGTTCCTCCTCCTCTTCCTCCTCCTCCTCTTCTTCTTCTTCTTCCTTCTCCTCTTCCTCCTCCTTCTCCCCCTCCTCCTCTTCCTTCTTCTCCTCTTCCTCCTGCACACCCCACCACCTTCTCTTCTTCCTCCTCATTTTTCTTCCTTGTGGTACCAAGAAGGATCAAACAGTGCTTCTAGTCAAGCGCTCTGCCACTGAACTGCACTCTGGTCATTCAATGGATATGCCTTGCTATACCCTCACAGAGACAGAGATGAGGGCATATCCTCTTGGCTTGCTCTCTCCCACTTTTCTTAGGACTCAATCCTCTGGGATCAGGCCCACCTTTGAAACCCCAGTGTACCAATTTTACCCATTAAATCCACCCTTTCTCAACACCGTCAGCTTGAGGCCAAGGTTGCCACAGTGATCATGGGTAACAGTCCACTGGCATTGGGCAAGGTGAGGTGAGTCATGGTGAGATCTTGTCTCAGAAGCCAGAGGCACATACTCCTTTTTTCCATAGGGGCTGTGAAACTGCTAGGGGAGAAGTCAGGAATGGGGAGGGTGGCAAGCCCTGAGAGACGTGAGGGCAGCAGGCCAAGAACATGGCTGGGTGGTCCCACTGTTTGGGAGGGAAGAGCAGGCATAGTTTTTTTCTCCCGGAGGGGAAATGCTGAGAAAAACCCCAGAAGCATCTGCCCAGGACTCTCCTATATGTTCCCATTGGCACTAACTCTAGACACAGGAACCTCAGGCTGAGGCCCTGCCAGGGGATAGTCGCCCAGAGACCCAGCCTCCAACAGATAGGCAGCCGTCTCCCTTGTGGCTAATGGTTTCATTCTGTTCCGGGTTATGGGAATCTTAAAGAGCTCAATCTTATATCTAACCAGTATTTGTTGAGTCAGAAATTAAAAGAGGAATCCCAATGTAGATATAGATTCAAAACTAGCAAGTGTAAACCCATTGCATATTAAAAGAGTTTACTTTTAATGAAAGCATTAAATGATCTTTTTTCCCCCAAAGAAGAAAAGAGTCAAGAAGAGTAGCCCCACTGTACATTCTCATGGATTTCACCGCTGGCTTAATGGGAGACAGCTGCTCTGTCAGGGCTGCTCCATTCCAGCTGTGGTAATAGGCTGTTGGGGGTGGGGTGGGGGGGCTGGGCCCAGAGCCAGGGGAGAGAAAGGGATCAAGACGGTCTTAGAGTTCACCAATGTTCTTCAGTGTGCCCCCTGAATCTCAGGGTAAGGCCTTCTGAAGCCAAGCAGGAAGGTTTTGTACTTGATACATTATTGAGAGAATGATCAAGAAGATCATGAATGACCAAATCATTTTGGCTTCCCAGACTCTGAAACATCCCAGGAACCTTTCACGGTCCCCAGGCAAACCCCCAAGAACTGTGGTGCTAACTCCTTAGAGCGTGAAGCATCTGGGAAGATTGGTGGACGGGAATGTCATAGCTTCATTGTCTTGTGGCTTTGAGACCTAGGACTCGGGATGAGAGAGCAGATGTTTGTGAGGCAGTAGCGGGGTGAGACAGAGTAAATGGGGAGAGACAGCTGTCATTATAAGAGACCCTGGAACTGTCACATCCCTACTGACATTTCTACAGCTATTCATTTTCTGGATCATGATGGTTTCCATGTGCAGATCCTGCCTTCCTCTCTACCTTCCTCTATAACCAATGCCCTTCCTCAGGATCACCTCATGCACTGCTGCACCAGCTTCCCTTGCATGTGTGTCCCAGAACAGTGAGAACCTGTGGGAACTCCTAATAGAGAAGCTAGCATGCGGGGGGGGGGGTGTGCTGCTGTAGCTCATGGGTGCTACAATGCCTCCCTTCCCCTTCCCTGCCTGGGGACTGGAGGATCCCCACCTCCTGGCCTGGATGGGGAGGCTCCCTGTTAGCTCTGTGCTCATTCTAGGATAGACCCCAGACCCCTCTACAGCCCCACACTGTCCACAGCTCCCAATTGGGCCCTATGGGTCACAGAGGTCAGCGTGGACCATAGTGAGCTGTCTAGTGGGGTGACAACCCTGAGCACCCATGCTGATGCCCAGCTGTACTTGCTGTATGTCCATTGCTTTGGGTGAGGCAGATCTGGCTCTTTCTGCCAGCTGTTGTCCAGAGTAAGGGGCTAAACTTGCCAGCACTCTGCACCAGGTCTACATGCCAGCTGCCCAGTGGGCACTAAGTGGCTCCAGATGTAACTTTCATGATTCAGAGGCAGCTGGCCTTCCCAGGGATTCTGTGCATGGGAAAGATGATGGCTGTCTTGTCTACCTCATTCGGTCACCAAGTCACCAGTATCAATGGCCTCTGAAGTCTCTAGACTTAAAGCTAGACTGGCTATAGGAGGAGAGTGGGGGAAAGGCTGCCAGGCACTCCTTTCTCCCCTACTTTTAAAAATATTTTAGTTTGAGATTTTGATACAATAGTGACATTTCTCCATCCTCTTTCCTACAGCTAACCCCACCACAGCTAACCCCACCACAGCTAACCCTACCACAGCTAACCCTACCATATACCCTGGCTGCCTTCAAATTCATGGCCTCATCCTTTATTAATTATTATGTATGCTATATGTGGTGTCTTAGTTAGGGTTTTACTGCTGTGAACAGACACCATGACCAAAGCAACTCTTTATTTATTTATTTATTTATTTATTTATTTATTTAATGTATATATGAGTACACTGTAGCTGTCTTCAGACACACCAGAAGAGGGTATTAGACTCTATTACAGATGGTTGTGAGCCACCATGTGGATGCTGGGAATTGAACTCAGGACCTCTAGAAGAGCAGTCGGTGCTCTTAACTGCTGAGCCATCTCTCCAGCCCCAAAGCAACTCTTATAAGGACAACATTTAATTGGGGCTGGCTTACAGATTCAGAGGCTCAGTCCATTATCATCAAGGCAGGAACATGGCAGCATCCAGGCAGCCATGGTGCAGGAGGAGCTGAGAGTTCTACATCTTCATCTGAAGGCTGCTAGGAGAAGACTGGCTTCCAGGCAGCTAGGATGAGGGTCTTAAAGCCCACGCCTACAGCGACACACCTACTCCAACAAGACCACACCTACTCTAACAGGGCCACGCCCACTCCAACAGGGCCACACCTTCTAATAGTGCCCCTCCTTGGGCCAAGCATAGACAAACCATCACACATCATGTATGTATATATATACCTAAATATAACCTTCTCGGTCTGTATAATTTTACTTGTGTGCCTGTCTTCAGGGGTGAGCATTTAAATAAAGTTATTTTCACACAATACATTCTGATCACAGTTCCCATCCCTCACTCCTCTGAAATCCTCTCCACCTCCTCCCCTCCAGCCCCATGCCTTCTTTCCCTCTCATGTTAGAAGACAACCAGGCAAATACAAAAGATAAACAAGGATAGAAGAAAATGACTGGTAAATGGAAACAAGGAAACAAGAAACTAAGAAAGAACAGGAGATACACGTGCAGAGACACGCATGAAAACAGAACCGGTTAAAAACCCAAAATTAGAAACTGATATTCAAGCAAATATGACAGTTAGTACAGGAGAGTAAAAATTATTTTTGCATTTGGCTGGTGGTAGAAGCTCTGGTCTATGTCTCCATTTCGGCATCTGGGTTTCCCCATCTGGTTTGAATATGTGCAGGCCCTATATAGCTGTCACAGTCTCCGGCTAGTCTCAGATGCATCAGTTCTGTTGTATCTAGAAGACATGGTGCCATCCATCCCCTCCGGCTCTTAGAATCTTTCCACCTTCTTTTTCACACAGTCCCTGAGCCCTGAGGAAGGGATTTTGATAATGGCATCCTATTTAAGACAGAATGTTCCTAGGTCTTTCATTCTCTGAACATTGTCCATCTGTGGTCCTCCCTACTAGTTTCTGTCTACTGCAGTAGGAAGCTTCTCTGACGATGGCTGAGCAAGACACTAGTTTATGGGAATAGCAGAATGTCTATAGGAGACATTGTATTGCTATGTTCCTTTCGCAGAACATAGTATTTGGTTTTCCCCTAGGTCCGTGGTCTATCTAGGCTTGGCCACTTGGGCAGTGTCAGGCATGGGTTCCATCTCATGGAATGCACTTTATATCCAATCAGATAGTGATTGCTTACTTCTACAGCCTTTATGCCAGTAGTGCACTGGCATACCCTGCATGCAGGACACCAGGGTAGATTGAAAGGTTTGTAGGTGGGTAGATGTTTACTCCTCTGGTCTCATGCATGATATCTCCCAGTACTCTGGAGTATTGGACACTAGTCAGTAGGAGTGAAGGCTCAAGGTAGGCACCAGACTGACTCCTTCATTCTCAGTGAGATATATAGCTGTTGTCTTCAGCAGTAGGGTCTTATTATCAGTTTGTGGGGAGCAACCAATAGCCTTGACAATAGCCTGAGTTGTGTAGGAGTTTCCATGGGACCCTTTTGGCCAGAAACTCAATTAGATGTAACCCATTCCTGGCACTGGAGGTTTGGTGGCACATGATGTCTAGTTGGGGCTTTGTCTTTCCTGTTATTTGGTGATTTTATTTAGATTTCTTTCCTATATGTATGTATTTTAAGAAGCCTCTACTGTCGTAGGTTTCTGTGTGACCCCTCAAATGGCTAAGGTTAGCTATCCCTCCTCACATTCCTAGTAGCGTGCATATTGAAGGTAGCGTGCATATTGAAGGTAGCGTGCAT
>JADRCH010000082.1:9981947-9993736 GCA_019843965.1 Rhynchomys soricoides
CATATTGAAGGTAGCGTGCATATTGAAGGTAGCGTGCATATTGAAGGCTTAGAAGCTAGCATCCACATATAAGAGAAAACAATATTTTTGTCTTTTGGGGTCTGCAATAAGTCTCTCAGGATGATTTTTTTTTTCTAATTCCATCTATTTATCTGAGAATTTCATGCTTAAAAAGAAAACAAATGAATAACGTCGTGTATTGTGTTAAAGTACCACATTTTCCTGATCCATTCATCCATCGATGGACATCTAGGCTGGTTTCAGTGTCTGGCAGGACAAATAGGGCAGGAATGAAAATGGTTGATTGTTTAGCAGTAGGTAAAGAAGTCCTTTGGGTATGTGCCCAAGAGTGGTACATTTGGGTTTCGAGACTAAATTCCAACTTCCCAAGGAGCCATCACACTGATTTCCGGAGTGGGTGTACAAATTTACTGTCCCACCAGCAACAGATGAGTCTCCCTGAGCTAAGAGCATTGGGCATTCCTAAGTGCTTCTTCTCAGTTATTTGTATTTTATCTTTTGCGAATTCTCTACTTAGATAAGAACCCCATTTTTAAATCGAGTCATTTGTTTTCTTGTTCAGTTTTGAGTTCTCTCTATATTTTAGTTATTAAAATGCGTAGTTGGTTAAAAAAACAAAAAAATCTTTTCCCATTCTGTCATTGCTTTGTTCGAAAGATGGTGTCTCTCCACAGGAAGACCAACAGAGTCCACTAACTTAGACCCTTGGGGGTTCCCAGAGACTGAACCACCGAACAAAGAGCATAGCTGGACCTAGGCTCCCTGCACATATGTAGCAGATGCGCAACTTGGTCTTCATGTGGGTCCCGCAACAGCTGGAGTGTGGACTGTCCCTGACTGCTGCTTACCTATGGACCTTTGTTCCCCTAACTGGGCAGCCTTGTCTGGCCTCAATGAGAAAGGATGTGCCTAGTCCTGCAGGGACTTGAAGTGCCAGGGTGGGTTGGTACTTAGGAGGGCCTCCTCCTTCTCAGAGGAGAACATGAGACGGGATGGAGGGAGGAACTGTGTGAGGGGGGATTGGGAGAAGAAGGGGGGCTTCGATCAGGATGTAAAGTGAATAAATAAATTAATTAATAGAAAAAAGAAAGATAGTGTCCCTTGCTTTACAGAAGCTTTTCAGCTTCATGAGGTCCTATTTATTGATGGTTATTCTTTGCGCCTGTGCTGTTGGTGTTCTGTTCAGAATGTCTTTCCTGTGCCAGTGAGTTCAAGACTCTTCCCTACTTTCTTTTCTGTTAGATTCAGGGTATCTGGCCTCATGTTGAGGTCCTTAACTCATTTAGAGTTGAGTTTTTGCAGGGTGATAAAAATGGATCTATATTTGCATTCTTTTACATACAGTTGTCCAGTTTGACTGGCATCATTTGTTAAACATGCTGTCTTTTTTCCAGCGTGTAAAAAAAATCAGGTGCCCATACATGTGTGGGCTTATGTGTGGGTCTTTAATTTGATTCCACTGATCAACGTGTCTGTTTTTATGTCAATACCATGCTGTTTTTAGTACTATAGCTCTGTAGTACAACTACAGGAGGGTGATACCTCCTGCATTTCTTTTAGTATTCAGGACTTGTTTTAGCTTCTTGTTTTGTTGTTTGTTTGTTTCCATATGAAGCTGCAAAGTGTCCTTTTCAAGGTCTATGGAGAATTGTGATAGGCTTTTGATGGGCACAGCATTGAAGCCGTAGAGTGCTTTTTGTAGGATGGAAGGATTTTTCCTATATTGATCCTACTGATCCACGAGCATGGGGGATCTTCCTGTCTCCTGGTGTCCTATATTGATCCTACTGATCCACGAGCATGGGGGATCTTCCTGTCTCCTGGTGTCTTCTACAGTTTCTTTCTCCAATGCCTTAAAGATTTTATTATACAAACCTTTCACTCTGTTACTTGCTTGGTTAGAGTTACCACATGCATTAGGCCATTGTGAAAGATGCTATTTCCCTGATTTCTTTCTCATCCTGTTTGTCATCTGTATCTAGAAGGGCTACTGGTTTTTGTGTGCAAAGTTTGTATTCATGCTACTTTGCTGACGTGTTTACCAGCTATAGAAGTTTTCTGGTGGAACTGTAAGGGCCATTTATATATAAAATATCATCTACAAATAAAAATACTTCTTCTTTTCCTATTGGTATTCCCCTGGATCTTCCTCGATTGTCTTATTGCTCTAGCTAAGACTTCAAGTACTGTGTTGAACAGTATGGAGAGTCTTAGCTAGGATTTCCACTGCTGTGAACGGATACCATGACCAAGGCAACTCTCATAAGGACAACATTTAATTGGGGCTGGCTTACAGGTTCAGAGGTTCAGTCTGTTATCATCAAGGCAGGAACATGGCAGCATCCAGGCAGGCATGGTGCTGGAGGAGCTGAGAGTTCTACATCTTCATCTGAAAGCAAGCAGGAGAAGACTGGCTTTCAGGTAACTAGGAAGAGGGTCTCAAAGTCCACCACCAAAAGTGACACACTTCCTCCAACAAGGCCACATCTCCTAATACTGCCACTCACTCCCTGGGCCAAGTGTATTCAAACCACCACAGCATCCTTGTCATGTTCCTGATTTTAGTAACAATTCTTTGAGTTTTTCATCTATTTAGGTTGATGTTGGATGTTGCTTTGCCATAAACTGCCTACATTATGTTTAGGTAAGTCCCTTGAATCCCAATCTCTCCAGAACTTTGATCATGAAGGGGTGTTGGACTTTGTCAAAACTCTTTCCTGGATCTAATGAGATGATCATATTGTTTTTATCTTTAAGTCTGTTTATATGGTAGATTATATCTATTGATGTACATTAAACCATCCCTGAATCTCTGGGATGAAGCCTACTTGATCATGGTGGATAATTTTTTGATATGTTCTTGGATATGATTTGCGAGTATTTTATTGAGAATTCTTGCATAATTAATTAAGGCATCTTACGTTGTTGTTTTGTGGCTGTGAAGAGACAGCATGACCAAAGCAACTCTTATAAAAGAAAGCATTGGCAGCCTGCTTACAGTTCCCCAGGATTAGTCTGTTATGATCATTCATTGTGGTGTGAAGAAGACGGGTGTGGCACTGGAGCAATGGCTGAGAGCTTTGCATCCTGATCCACAGGGGAGAGAGAGAGAGAGAGAGAGAGAGAGAGAGAGAGAGACAGAGAGAGAGACAGAGAGAGACAGGGAGAGACAGAGAGAGACACACACAGAAAGAGACAGAGACAGGGACAGAGAGACAGAGAGAGATACACACAGAGAGACAGAGAGACTGCACCTGGCACGGGCTTTTGAAACCTTAAAGCTCACTCCCAGTGACATACCTCCTCCAACAAGGACACACCTACACCAAGAAGCCCACACCTCCTAATCCTTCCAAACAGTTCAACTGGGGACTAGAAAACGTTCAACCATATGAGCCTATGTGGTCATTCTCTTTCAAACCACCACATAAGAGAAATTGGTCTGTTACATTCTTTTTTTTGTTTTGTTTTGCCCTTCTGTGGTTTAGGTATCAGAGCAATTTCTATATAATATATAATGTATCAATTATATATCTATATGTAATATATAGTGTATCAATTATACGTCTCTAATATATAAGTATCAATTATATATTATATCTCTGTATATAAATATATATTATATATATCAATTAATGAAAAAAGAGGCAATGAATTTGAAAAGAGTAAGGAGGAGTACATTGAAGGATTTAGAGGGAGGGAAAGGAAGGGAAAATGATGTCATTATATTATTATTTTTTTCCTACTTTATTTACATTTCAAATGTTTCCCCCTTTCCAGATCTCCCCTTTGGAACCTCCCCATTTCCTCCCCCCTCTCCCTGCCACTATGGAGGTATTCCCCCACCCACCCACCATCACCTTTCCTCCTTGGCATTCTCCTCTACTGGGGGATCTAACACCCTCAGGCCCAAGGGCCTCTGTTTCCCCTGATGGCCAACAAGACCCTCCTCTGCCGCATATGTGGCCAGCACCATGGATCCCTCCATGTGTATTCCTTGGTTGGTGGATCAGTCTCCAGGAGTATCGGAGGGGGGAGGGTGTCAGGCCAGTTGCCACTGTTGCTCCCTCCATGGGGCTGCAAACTCCCTCAGCTCCTTCAGTCCCTTCTCCAGCTCCTCCATCTGGGACCTCACACTTAGCCCAATGGTTGCTACGAAGTGACTCTTGGGTATTTCGAACTTTTGGGCTAATAACCACTTATCTGTGAGTATATACTGTGTTCATTCTTTTGTGACTGTGTTACCTCGCTCAGGATGATATTTTCAAGAGCCATCCATTTGTCTGTGAATTTCATGAAGTCATTGTTTTTAATAGCTGAGTAGTATTCCATTGTGTAAATGTACCACATTTTCTGTATCCATTCCTCTGTGGAGGGAGATGTAATTATAATCTCAAAAAATAAGAGGGATGATTAAAATATAAGCCCAGTGATCTTACAGACTTCACAAGAGGGCTGTCAGTGATTTACATATTGCATAATGTCCCTTGTTTGAATTGGACATGTAAAATCATTTTTTTATTTGATGGCGATTGACAGTAACAACCTTGCTAAGTCAAAGAAAAAATAAATGATGTCGTGTTCAGTAAATGTCAGGGAAAGCAAAGAAAACAAGCCGACGTGGCCACTCCTGTGAGGACTCCTGCGGCTCAGAGCTGCCCAGAGTAGACTTGGGCCCCACCTGCCTGGGGGGTGAGAGGGAGAGGTATCTCTTAAATTTCTACTCCTATAGCACCCTTGGCCTGAAACAACAAACCGGCTCCCTGATACATTGCAGGTGGATGTAGGAGTGGAGGTAGAAGCGCCACCCACTTCAGCCCGAGGGCTCTGTTCCCTGTGAAGGACCACTGGTGATCCCCAAGTATGCGTTCTGAAAAGAAGACTCTGTAAGGCGGGACCCACATTCCTTCTATTTGCTCTCTAGCTTCTGCATAGTCTATGTACGGGGCGTGGGGGGTGGGAGCCTGCTCTTTGCCTCTACCACGAGTCTTTTTTTTTTTTTTTTTTTTTTCTTTTCTTTTTGAGACAGGGTTTCTCTGTGTAGCCCTGGCTGTCCTGGAACTCACTCTGTAGACCAGGCTGGCCTCGAACTCAGAAATCCGCCCTGCCTCTGCCTCCCGAGTGCTGGGATTAAAGGCGTGCGCCACCACTGCCCGGCTACCAGGAGTCTTCAGTGGCTCCTTGTTGCTCCGGGAGCCTAGAAGCCGGAGGAGCATGGTGCCCGGTGCCCCGCCTCCGCTCTACTTGTCACGTGTCCTTGTCTTTGCTGTTCCTCCACACCCTTCACTGGGCTCCTCAACTTCACAAATGCCTGTGTTTGGGACTGGGAAATGGTGTTCTGACGATGTTGTCCTCTCAGTTGAGACCTGGTCGATTTTATGACCAAGTCACAGTGGCCTGATCTGAAGAGTCGTCAGCCTTCAGCCACGATTCTTCACAAGCTATCCCAGTTCTAAGGATGGCAGGATCCAGGGCCAGTCTTCTCTCCGGATCTCCCCAGGTCCCTCCATGTGTGGAGTCACCAGTCGGGAAGGGTGTAAGCTGCTGACCCCATGGGTAACCAGGCTACACTATTGATTAGAAGAGCAAGCTGTTCTCGGGTTGCTGAGACTTTAAGAAGGGGTGGGGGATGGGATTCCCAACCAGCTGCTCGATATAGTCACTGCTCATTTTACCCAATAAAAACCCCTGTGTTCCAAGCAAGCATTTCCGCTGCAGGGACAGATTATCTCTCAGGATGCAATTTGAATTAGATAGTTTTTGGCTGAAGAACACACACACACACACACACACACACTAAATCTTTGAGAACAAGCATAGAATAGCTGGGAAGAACAGAGATTTGGAAGAAGGGGGCTACATTAATTCCCCTCCCTGCCGGAAAGGTGTGATAGATGGTTTGTCCAAAGCATGTATCTGACAAAATGTTCTTGGAAGAGACAGTTAAAGTCTGTAATAAACTGTGAACCTAGTTTTTTTGGCTCCCTGTCCAGCTTTCTCTGGGAGTTCCAGAGGAAGAACTATACACTGTGTCAGGTCAGAGGGAAAGAGGCCACTGAACCTGGCTCCGGTTTCTTCTGAGCCGCTCCCCACTGCTGAAACCTTGGCGGAGACTTCTCCCGATTTGGATTCCATCGTCCGATTTGGATTCCATCGTCCTCTGGTTGTGCAAGATCCTTTCCAGGCTCAGCCAAGAGGCTGCCTGGAGGGGGAGGGGTGTGGGGTGGCTTGGGAAGGAGCTATGTGTGATGTGGCTGGTATATCCTGGCCCCTGGGGTCAGGTCAGAGACACAGTAAGGAGGGGAAGTAGTCGTTGGCCAACGCTGTTTCCAGGGAATCACCCTGAAAGTTTGGAAGCCCCTACAGACCTCTCATCATTCCTGGGCTGTCTTCTGCACAGGGTCTGTCTCTTGTGGTGAGCAAGAGGGGGAAGGCAGATAGGGAATTGCATCCAAGTTGCCCATGTGGCAGTGGGGTGGTGGTGGGTGACAGCCACAGTCCTCTTAGCATCAAGCAAGAATATTAGGACTGTGGAACATCTTTAAGACCCAGTTCACCAGCTGGGCATAGTGGCATATGCTTTGAATCCCAGCACTTGGGAGGTGGAGGAAGGAGCATCTCGTGAGTCTGAGGCCAGCCTGATCTACAGAGTGAGTTCCAGGACAGCCAGTTGCATAGCAAGACCCTGTCATGAAAAAAAAAAACCAAAAATCATCTTCACACTAGAAGAAGCACCTGTTAGGGAGTATAGTTTGGGGCATTTTTCTAAGTTTATGTTAGATTCAGTAGAGACCACAACTACTGCCCTAGAGCCCTCATACTGCCAATCCCACATCACTGACTTGTCATTGGAAAACTGTAGATTCACTTTGTTGTATGCTAATTTGATGTAAATGGAGTAATGTCCGTCCCACTGGATTCTGTGTCATGCCTTTGCCTGCATCCAAATGTATCTGCATCGCAATCTGTGGGTTCGCCCACATGTCAATGGCGTTTCTAGCCTGGGGAATTGGCTGTTTTCATCCTGGGGTGCATCGTAATTAAAGCTACTGTGAGTCGTCCACTCCAGACTTTGGGAGGATGTCTTTGTCTTTCTAGTGAGTAAATTCATCCGGTGGAATAGCGCATTATAAGCAAGCCCGTGCTTAATTTCCTAACAGTCCTCAGTGTGTAAAGTCTCCTTCACCATTTCCCCCTCTCCCAGTGAAACGGGTTTCAGTTCCTCCCCACTCTCTGAAGACACCTGCTCTTGAAGTTCCTTTTAGCTGTCCCTGTGGGTGTGCAGTGGCGTCCAACCATTGTAATGTCAAGTCTATGACCTCTAATGGTGCCCAGTATGTTATGGACCTTCCTGTGTTCCTAGACCTTCATTTGCAAAACATTAGTAACATTTGCCTCCTTTTTTTTTCCTTTTGAAATAATTTAAAACCTCACAAAGAACTTGCAGTGGAACGCATGCCGTTCTCAGGGACTCTTCCCTAAGAACCCCCAATGAGATTATTTTGCATGGCAAGCGTCAAAGTGAAAAACAGATCTGAATCCAGAGACTGACCTCACTAACAAAATAACCCTCACATTTTGCTCAGGTCACACAGGCTATTTGGCTGTGTATAGGTCACAAGTTTACAACTGAGCAGCTGCAGTCACCACGATCGGGAATGCTATCCCCACCCCACGGTCACCCTGAAACTCCTTGTTCTATGCTCTCAGACCTTGCAACAATGGATCTCTCTGTCTCTTATTTTATTTCAAGAAAATCTAAACAGAACTTAGGGCTGACCTTTTCCACATACTACACACACACACACACACACACACAGCATCCTTAACAGTGAGCTCTTGCTGGGTCAGAGAACTCTGCGGGTGTGTGGACATATTGTGGCTTATCTACCCCCTGTCCATTGAGGGATGCTGGAATTGGTAGGAAACTCAAATCTGGGCTTTGCTCATTGTTTTTCTTCTGCTGTGCTGGACTTGATTACATTGTATCCGTATTGTACCCTTGTTCATGTGCAACACTGCTCTGTGGCTTTCTTCTTCTGTGCTGTTCTTGCAGGTTTAAGTATCAAGTGGCTATGACCTCACAGGGTCAGCCGGGACTATATCCTTTCTATTTCCTGGAAGATGGCAGCCATACAAGGTGTTATTATTTACATTTAACATTTGGTGGAATTTACCAGTTAGACCTGCCAAGGTATTTCTGGATAAATTTTTTTGGGAAGGTTTCCCTTCCCTTTCTTTATGAGATACAAACTTGTCCAGACGGTCTGCTCTATGCTATGGTTGGGTGGTGTACAGTTTTTGAAGAATGGGCTCATTCCACTTAAGTTGTCAAGTCTGTATAAGGTCTGTTCATAGGATTGGGTTTTTCTCTATTGTAAACCAGGCGTATAATTTTCTGTTTTGTTTTGTTGTTATTGTTGTTGTTGTTCTGGAAAGTGGCAAGTTTTTTTTTTTCTTCTATTTTTTGGTTAGCTTTGCTGATATTATTTTAACCCTCTCAGCTAGCTTTGGCTCCCATCATATGTCTGTCACATTTAAGTTCATGGGTTGTTGATCTTTTTATTGTCTCTCTCTTCTTGCTTGCTTTAGATTTATTTCTCTCTTTCAGAATAGCTTTTTGAGGTGGGAATTTGAATTATTCTTTTGCAATCTCTCTCTCTCTCTCTCTCTCTCTCTCTCCCCAAGCATAAACAGCATCATAGGTTTGCCTCTCCTGTCACTGCATACTATAGATTTTATGGTCTTTTTCATTTTAGTCAAATTAAATAACACTTTCAAATGCCCCTGAAGATTTGTCATTGTGCGTTATTTAGAAATACATTACTTCAGAACCGTACACACTTTGAGATGTTCCTCTTGTCTCTGTTGGCCTTGCACACTCTGTAGGACTCAACTCATGTAAAGTGTCTGTGACTTTGCATTGACCTTGGGCATTGCTTGTTTCTATGTACACTTAGGGTACACACCACACCAAGGTGGGTGGTGTGATCTATAAGTGCTGGTTAGACTCAGCTGGCTGAAGGGGAAACTAGGCTGTCTTGCCTTGCAGGCTTCTATTTGTTCCGAAAGATAAAGTTTCCAACTAGAATTTGGATGCATTTGCTTCTCCCCTCAGCTCTGGCTTCATGGATTTGGGTCACGTTGGGAATCTGTTTCAGTTGCATGTACTCTTTGATCAGCCTTTTAGTTAATCAATCCATTTAACATCATGTAATCTCCCCCTTTATTTCTGACCTTTTCCTATAAAATCTGTTTCTATATTAATTTGGTCACACTTAACTATTTTGTTCATGTTTGTATAGCATCTCCTTCCAGCCTTTCTATACATCTCTACTGATGCCTTTGAAGTTAGTTTCTTGCAGGCAGCATATAGGTGGGTCATTAAAAACTGTAACAATTTTTTTAAAAAACTTAGAACAATTACATTTAATGTGGTTATCATTATGCCTGAATTCAAGCTCACTATTTTGCTATCTTTATGTTTCTGTTTTGCAAGTTCATTTCTGTTTTTATTGTTATTAACTGAACCTGTTTAAAGGTTACATTACTGTAGCTATTTTGATGTTGATTATACAACCCTTTAAAACATCCAGTGGTTTTGCTGGGTCTCTGATATTCACATTTACCTCTCATGGTCTACCTAGGATGATCTCTTATCCTGTCAGGTGTTTGAATGAATCTTACCATGATGGATCTGTCATGTGAGATGTGTGTCATGTATAGCTCATGTCCTATGCATCCCTCTAATTGGCTGCTCAATCTCCCTATACAGCAAAGGGTCATTGAAATCCTGAACCTACCTCTACCTACACATTTTGGTATTACAGGTGTGTGCCCCCATGCATGGTTTTGCCATTTCTCCACCCTCATTGAACGTGTTTGTCTTTATCTTTAATAAATTTGGTTGGGATGTGCCTATCTGTGGATATATGTGGGTCTTTCCTGTTAAAAGAGGGCCCCCTCAGTTTTGTGAACCTTAAGGCAAGAAGCTAATGTCTGCTTATGACATTTGCAAGATACCAGCCCAGACCCCTTTACGGTGTCTCATGGGGAAACATCATTGAGTTTATAGTAAATAGTCACAGGAGTCTACAGAGCTAGTTTTTATTTGTGCATTTTTAAGATGTGACTTGGCTATCTAATGAAGACAGAAGGAATCCCAGGGCACAGTGCTGCTATATCTTGGATTAGGCCTAGCTCTTGGTCTCTATCTTCTGGCCACTGGAATCACACACAGGTTTGAGAAGGAACCAACTTTAAACAGCAGAAGCCGGTAGATCATTTAGCTGATTTCCTCTGTACTCCTTCCTACAAGTGTATGAGAAAGGTTTGTATCAATTGACTATTTCTAGATGAGATAGGTCGGGCAAGAGTGAGGTGGGAGTGAGAGGGTCTTCAGGGATGGAGAAAGGGGACATGGAGGCTCCACATTCCAGGAGCAGCTATAATGATTCTCTGGTGATAGAAAGGCCAGCTTAGGGCTGTCTTGGTTGTTGAAAATTAACTTCCTGGGAACTCTGGGAAGAGACATAGTAGGAAAAGAGACTGTGGTGTGCCAGTTCCTGTAGAAAGTCAATAGGGAAGGGACATAGAAACAGATACCTATTGTCTCACTTAGCAGCCAGAGGAGTCCCCTTAATGTTTTAGGGATCTTGACTCCGGCCAGATCAGGATTCATGGCTGTGATACAGAAAGGAATTTCAATATAAAGCAGAGTTGGAAACTGTCTTAGTTTGTTTTCCCACTACTGGGATAAAATAGTCTTGCAAACGCAACTTAAGGGAGAGAGGGCTTGTTTCAACTCACAGCTCAAGGCATAGTCCATCAGGGCAGGGACATCAAGGCAGTAGGCTCTTGAAGCAGCTGGTCACATCAATCAGGAGTAGTGAGCATTGCATGCATGCTGCTGCTGGGTCCCCTGTCTTTACTTGTTCAGTCCAGGGTCCCAGCTGAGGAATGGCATCACCCAGAGTGGGTGGGTCTTCCTACTCAATTAACACACTCCAGATACTGTCCCACAAGCATGCCCAAGTACCCTTTCCCTAGGTGGTTCTATTTTCTGTCAAGTCAGCAATGAATGTGTGCTGGCTGGTTGTGTGTCAACTTGACACAAGCTGGAGTTATCACAGGGAAAGAAGTATCAGTTGAGAAAATGCCTCCATGACATTCAGCTGTAAGGCATTTTCTCAATTAGTGATCAAGGGGGGAGGGCCCCTTGTGGGTGGTGCCATCTGTGGGCTGGTAGTCTTGGGTTCTATAAGAAAGCAGGCTGAGCAAGCCAGGAAAAGAAGAAGCAAGCCAGTAAGTTACATCCCTCCATGGCCTCTGCATCAGCTCCTGCTTCCTGACCTGCTTGAGTTCCAGTCCTGACTTCCTTTGGTGTCAAACAGCATCATGGAAGAGTAAGCTGAGTAAACCCTTTCCTCCCCAACTTGAATCTTGGTCATGATGTTTGTGCAGGAATAGAAACCCTGACTAAGACAGAATGCTAACCAGCACAGAGATTCTATTAAAAGCATTAATAAAAAGTGACCAACAAGAAAACAATAATGCATTTACAGGAACACAGATCTGGGTTTCAATAAAAGAAAAACCAAGACACACCCAAGTGTGGGTATAAGTCCTCAAGGAACGGTGGCAATAAACTGTCTTTACATTAGGCTTGCATAGTGTTTTGGCTGCTCTCACTCTTGATTTATATCTCAAAAGATTTCTAAGAAATCTCTCTCTCTCTCTCTCTCTCTCTCTCTCTCTCTCTCTCTCTC
>JADRCH010000082.1:9993746-10030494 GCA_019843965.1 Rhynchomys soricoides
TCTCTCTCTCTCTCTCTCTCTCTCTCTCTCTCTCTCTCTCTCTCCATGAGTGAGATTGCAGAAAGACTCTGGAGGTTTCTTGAATTCAATTAGTCTCATAAGTTAAAACCAGGAGCCATAGGCTTGCACAGAGGTTTGACACATGTTCTTAGCCCCACAAATGGAGATTCTGGTGAGATTCATAGAAAGTTGCAGGTTTGTAACTAGCAAGGGGAAAGGCATTAAACAATTGCTAATTGCTCAAGAATTCTTGTCCCAGCCAGGAAGAGGTTTCAACTAGACTTGTGGGTAAAAGGCTATTTCTTTCTCATGTCTCTGTAATTTTCCTGTCTCTACATTCTGCTTGAGGTACAGTTTAAGCCCCACTCCCTGTCCATGGAGCCAATATCCTTTACATCCCAGCTGAGCTTGTTCTTCCTGGCCTAGGGACCAAGCCTCAGTTTCCCTTGTCTCTGCTGGGCCTGAGGGACCATGTTCCTGGAGGGAGCTGATCTAGCAATGAGAGAGTGGTCACTGGGTGTCCCCTCCTACCCCCTGTTTTCAGACAGTGATGGACACACCCAAGTAAAGGCTTAAAGGGAGAAACACTTTGAGAGACAGCAGATCTGAGGTGGAGCCCTGAGCATGAGCAAGTGTCTAGGGAAGGCCAAGGATGTTCAGGAACACCAGGGCCTGCAAGATGGAGCCCAGTGTGGGCATTAGGTGCTAGAAGATGAGAGCACATTAGGACACCAGGGGCTGGAGTGAATCATGTGGTCTTCTTTCATGGATGCTGCAGGCATATTAGGGGTCTAGATGAGGGTTATTACTTGGGCCCACAGGGAGGAGGGTATGGAGTAGCAGTCTCTCTATAAGGAACAGTGATTTCTGACCAGGAGACCCTGCAAGAGGAGAGCTGTAAGGAGCTTGGCAGGCCATGATTGTGAGAAGGATCCAGGCTCTATATGCTCCAGGCATAGATGGAGATAGATGAGTTCCTGGGAGCACAACCCTCAGCAAAAGGTAGCAGTGGGGCAGGGCGCAGGGAGCTCTTAGCATGTGCGATATTTGTGTTTAATGTTCTTACACACGTTTTAAATGATGGCCGTGCTTAGCAACAGACTCCCAAATGTTTTGAAAAGGAAGATTTTTGTACAAGCTTGGGGTGCTGAGTGTATAAGGTGGGCTGGGCCTACATCTGCTGTGTCTGAGTCACAGGTTCTCCCCTCTCCTTCTTGACTCATGGGTTGGCAAGCCATCCCACCAGATGGCTTGACATCCAAGAGATACAATTAGTGCTGCCTGCTCTCCGCCCCAGAGCACCCCCTTCAGCAGCCCGCTCACCGCAAAACCACAAGTCTGTGTGGGAGCCATCTCTGAGGAAGATTCTGTGGCATGATTGTTTGGGAACAGCTCCCTGTGGTCTCCTGGGAGGTCAACAAGGCCTGGGAGGCAGAGCCAGGGAGTTTTCCAGTTGGGACCTGGGGGAGGAAAGGACCACAGATAAGATACAGTTCCCAGGGGCTGGATCTTAAAGGCCTTCTCTTCAACTAGGCTGAGCCTCTTTAGTTTCTATGATATCTCAGTAGTCTATTAAATTCTGGGCACTTTAATTGACTAATCCACGGGTCAGGTCAGAGCCCTTGCTTTCCATTACCCCAAAAACCCATCTCTAAACATTGCTGCATTAGGGGCCAAGGCTTTAACTCGTGAGCCTTTGAGGGTCAGCCTGGATCCAAGCCATGTCCATCCCATAATGCAAAATCCACTCAGACCATCACCATGAGCTCCATGGTCTCATCAGCTCATGCATTATGTAGAAGTTCAAGTCTTTCAAAGTCTCTTCTGAAACTCAAGGCAACTTTTGGTAGCGAAACTCTGCACACACACAAAAGTCACATAAACCCACACCAAAAAAAAAAAAAAAAAAAAAAGTCACATAATACCAGTGTACTGTTCTCAGACTCGGGGTCAGAGGTTCAGTCCTAAAACAGCAACATCTCAGAGAGCAACGTTGAGGTGAAGGGAGGCTTCATTCTGACATGAGATGATAAGGAAATCCCTTTGCCCATAAATTAGCGTCTCTACCCCTGGGAACAGATGGACTACAGATTCAGGGGAGACAATTAGGGAGAGGAAGGAGGTGAAGGGGATGGTCTTACCTTCTTGCTTTGCAGGGAGAGTTGGTAGAAATCTCCCAGGAATTTAATTGGCCCCTTTTCCTCTTTCCAGTCTGGGTTTTTTGGGGTTTCTGATCATTGAGATTGGAAGGTATCTTTAGCCTTTCAAGGCAAGAAAGATGAGGCAGGTCTGGAGCAAGCCCATTTGAATTATAATTGTAGACAAGGTGTTTCTCTGAGATCAGCATGTTTCACTCAGAAATGAGCAGAGACTGACTCAAGGGACCAACAACATGAAGACAGGTTACCAGCGTTCCCACTTGCTCCAGTCCCCCTGGACAGGATGCCAGTCTTCCTACCTGTTCTAGTCATTTATCAGACATCTGTAGCCAAGTAAAGAGCCAAGGCTGGCCAGAAGAAGTAACCCAGGCAACTGTTCTCACAACAGCAGATATGTTAGCAGCAGCCAGGTCAGTGGGGAGCTAATGAGGAATCCCCAGGTCTGTGATCTCACGGTCAGTGGTTTCTAAGTCCTGGAAGATTTACTTAGGTTCTCCTACCCATTAGGATAGGATTGTCACTGTGACCAAGCGAGTTTCAAAGGACAAAGCTTTCCCCATGTAACTCCAGACTCATAGGCCACTGATAAGAGGTGGGCCTGGGTCTGTGTGTGGGTCTCCTCAGTGGACAGGACACTCTAGCTGGTCACTTGGGGAAGCCCTCATCAGGACCATTGTCTCCAAGAGCCCTATATCCTCATGCAGACAGTCCTCTTGGTTAACTAGCTGATGCAGCTCCCTCATGATTGTACACTTCATTGTTCAATTGACGAAGCTTAGGGTCATCTAAGGCAAAATTCTCAACTGAAGAATTGCCTAGATCAGATTGGCCTATGTCTATGTCTATGGGAACACTGTCTTTACTGCTAGTTGATGTGGGTATGCCCAGCCCACTGTTGGTAGTACTATCCCTCAGTGGGTAGTTTTGGAGTGTACAGAAAAAAAAGTTAGCTAACTATGAGATTGTGAATGAGCTAGTGAACTATCCATTGAGCAGTGTTGCTCAGTGGTTCCTGCCTACAGGTTCCTGCCTTAAATTTCTGCCTTCATTTTCCCCAATGAGAATTTCTGACCTGGAAGTATAAACCAAATAACTCCTCCTCGTGTTGTTTTGGTCACAGTGTTTTATCACAGCAATAAAAAAGAAACCAGGACCAAGCTCCTGGAAAGCAGACTATGACCATGGCTCATGAGGGGCCGTGTTTCCTCTTCTCAGACCCGTGAAGGGTCTGCCGGCGCCTTTGCTTTATTCTTAGGACTTGGTCCTAATCAACTCTCTCTGTTCTTCACCCCATTTGCTTCACTCCACCTACTCTCTTTTTGTCTCCATAAATGGAGGTCATGCTACAGAAGCACTCATGTATATGGCTTAGTGTGTGTGTGTGTGTGTCCATCAGATTCTCAAAAGATCACCAGACCCAGATCTGAAACCCCCTCAATCCTTTTAGCTTGAGCAGTGACAGATGTCATCTAGAGCTACACCCAGGCCCCAACACTGGCTTTCTGTAGAGATCAAACGCTCTATAGGCCGTACCTGGATTCAGAGGTACCAGAGCACCTATACTTGGGGCAGATGAGGGTTGAGCCCAAGTTGCACTAGCTTTAGCAGCAGGGCTTATATCTTCAGAAGCCCCGATGCTGTCCTGTGTTGTCATTTAAATATGTCCTGTCCTTAGACCTCATTGGAGGCTTAGATTGTTTCGAAGGGACCACACAGTGCCCAGGAGACATGGTGAGGCCCCCCATCCACATGCTCACCTGTGCAGAATAGAGCTTCTCCTGGGGTTCTTTTGGGGGCTGACCTTCAAGGTCTTTGCTAACCTTCTTTGCAGGACATTGTCACTAACCCTTGAGTGTAAGACTGAGTTCAGTCTGTGTTGGGCTGGCACACCCAGACTTAAACTCCCTCCTTCCCTGCCGATGGACACCATTTCCATTCTTCGAGGAGAAACATCTGGACAGTTTTAAAGTGGGGTTCCTTTTTTTACATTGTGTTTAAAATTATTTTTAAACATCTACAGAGACAATAAATACATCATGCTGTGTGGTTCCCAACATAGCAACCAGGCAAACAAAGATTTCCTTAGTCCCAAGAGTCTCTCAGACTGCCCCATTATAGTTAGGCACAGTCACCCAGCCCTGGAAACCCTAAATCCCCTGGCCCCTTCCCTGAGGCTTCATCCTCCTAAGCATAACACCCTGGCTTTTGTGCTTGGTGTGGTACCTGTGTTCTGCCAAGGTCCCATGCATTCACAGATTATTCTTACTGCTCTATAGTTTTCCAGAACTAATGGTGGCCTCTCTCTCTCTCTCTCTCTCTCTCTCTCTCTCTCTCTCTCTCTCATTAATCTTATTTTTTTTTACAGTTCAGTCATTGACCCCCCATCTGCCCTCCCACAGTTCCTCATCCCATTTTTCCTCCCCCCCATCTTCAAGAGGATGTCCCTACCCCCCACCCCATCCCACCAGACCTCCCAACTCCCTGAGGCCTCAAGTCTCTCAAGGGTTAGGTTCATCTTTCCCACTGAGGCCAGACCAGGCAGTCCTCTGCTGTATGTGTATTGAGAGCCTTATACCAGCTGGTATATGCTGCCTGGTTGGTGACTAAGTGTCTGAGAAATCTCAGAGGTCCAGGTTAATTGAGACTGTTGGTCTTCCTATGGGGTGGCTGTCCTCTGCAGCTTCTTCCAGCCTGTCCTTAATTCATCCACAGGGGTCCCCGACTTCACCCCATTGGTTGGGTGTATCTGCATCTGTCTCGGTCAGCTGCTCGTTGAGCCTCTAAGGGTGGCCCTTTTCATAATTGAATGGTTGAAGTCATGCTATGGATTCACTCATATATACGGCTGAGTGTGTGTGTGTGTGTGTGTGTGTCCCTCCAGGGTCAAAGCATAGGCTTGTGCTGGGCTGGGTTGTCTGGCATACTCATGCCCAGCTTCAGATCAAGCTGTTTCTAGAAGGGAAACTGTTTGTCCATCAACCACATGGGCTCTTTCAGTGTTAGCTACTTGAGCTGCTGTGAAAAAAAATGCCATGCCAAAACAAAAATGAGGACAGAAGGGGTTATTTTTGGCTCACAGTGTGGGGTATAGTCCATCAAGACGGGGAAAGCATGGCAGAGTTTGAGGCAGCCGGTCACATCATCTCCACAGTCAGGGAGCAGAGGGAACAGGCTGATACACAGCCTGTTTTCTCCTTTTTATGTATTCCAGGTTTATGTTAGGGTTTTACTGCTGTGAAGAGACACCATGACCAAGGCAACTCTTATAAGGACAGCATTTAATTGGGGCTGGCTTACAGGTTCAGAGGTTCGGTCCATAATCATCAAGGTGGGAACATGACTGCATCGATGCAGGCATGGTGCAGGAGGAGCTGAGAGTTCTACATCTTCATCTGAAGGCTGCTAGCAGAACTGACTTCCAGGCAGCTAGGATGAGGGTCTTAGGCCCAAGCCCACAGTGACACACCTACTCCAACAAAGCCACGCCCACTCCAACAAGGCCACACCTACTCCAACAAGGCCGCACCTTCTAATAGTGCCACTTTCTGGGCCGAGCTAGTAAACAGCAACCACAGAATGAACGCTATATTGTCTTGAAATTCTCTACATCAAAGATGATAGTTCATTACTTGTAAGTTTAGCCTCACCCAAGTTCATTTAAAAAGGTTGGGTTGCTCATTCTTAGAGCATGGCTGGGTGTTTCATCTTTTTCTCATCTCGTGACAAAGAATGGGCAACATTCTCAGCACTGCTGAAATATAGCCCTGGCTGTCCTGGAACTCACTCTGTAGACCAGGCTGCCCTCAAACTCAGAAATCCGCCTGCCTCTGCCTCCTGAGTGCTGGGATTAAAGGTGTGGGCCACCACTACCCGGCGACTCAACAGTTCTTAGTGGTAGTACCTTTAGTGGTGTTTCTGAGATATGTTATCTAATATGAGCTGTCATTTTTCTTACGGGTTTCCTTCAAATGGCTGAACGCTTCAGGTTGTTCACTGGATATGCAGCCCTCTCTACGTTTGTTTGCAGAAGTGCAAAGGTGAAGTCTCCCCTGTTTCTGATGATTGAAAAGAGGAGCCCTTCCTCCACCCAGGCACATCCTTGCTCACACCAGAGGCTCCAGCTATCTGAGAACACAGAGGTGTGTGTGTGTGTGTGTGTGTGTGTGTGTGTGTTCACATGTGTGTACAAGCGTGAACAAGCATGTCAAGGTTCTGGGAAGGACTCATGAATCAGATTCAGGTCACATGACCCCCTCCCAGAGGGTAGTCCAGCCGGAAGTTACTCCCAGGTATAGATGGAAAAGAGGGTCAGTAGGGTCCTCCAGCCCCTTTTAGGCTCCCTGCCCATGTTCTCTAGGCATGTGCTATGTGTTCAGGGCAGGTTGGAAGGCTCTGCCCCTTTATGTACGTCCTCAGCCCCCATTAAGACCTTGTGCACTTGGTGATATAGCCCTGGAAGGTCCCTCATCTGGAAGGTAGGGAATGGAGTTCTTCAACTTGATTCCCACACTAGTCCTGGCATTTGGAAGCACCCCCGCCCCCGCCCCTCCACAACCCACAGTGCTTCAGCAAACATGAGATTTCACAACTTTGGATGTTTACATGACTCCCCAAAACCGAATAAATATTTACGACTTGATCAGTTGATAGAAATCCCTAAAAAGAGGAATTGGGTCCCAGGAATGAACTGTTTGTGGATGTTTATGCCCTTTAAAAAAATGTGATTTTACTGTCATTTGGAGGAGTGTGTGTCTCTGTGTGTGTGTGTGTGTGTGCACACATGCACACATGTACACATGCATGTTCATATGCATGTTCCCACAGAGCTCTGTGAAGGTCAGAGGATGTCTCAGTTGGGGTTTTTGTTGCTGTGAAGAGACACCATGACTAAGGTGACTCTTATAAAGGACAATATCTAACTGGGCTAGTTTATATGTTCAGGAGTTTAGTCCATTATTGTCATGGAAGTAAGCATGGTGGTATGCAGGCAGATATAGTGCTGGAGAGCGATCCAAGAGTTCTTCATCCAGATTGGCAGGCAGCGGGGGGGGGGGGGGGGGGGGGGAGAGAGATCGGGTATGACTGAGCATCTGAAACCTCAAACCCCACACAACAAAGCCACACCTACTCCTAATAGTGCCACACTTAATGAGGCCATACCTCCTAACAGTGCCACTCCCTGGTGACCAAGCATTCAGACCTATGAGTTTATGGAAGGTCATTTTTTTTTTTTTCAAACCACCCCAGAGGACAACTTGGAGGGGTTGCTTCTCTCCTTTTACCACATGGATCCTGGGGAGAGAATTCATGCTGTTCTTAACCCATGGCTGTTCTTAACCCAACTGGGCCAGAACATGGCAACATCCAGGCAGGCATGGTGCAAGAGGAGCTGAGAGTTCTACATCTTCATCTGAAGGCTGCTAGCAGAATAATGGCTTCCAGTCAGCTAGGATGAGGGTCTTAAAGTCCACACCCACAGTGACACACCTACTCCAACAAGGCCACACCTGTAAGCCAGCCCCAATTAAATGTCCTTTATAAGACTTGCCTTGATCATGGTGTCTGTTCACAGCAGTAAAACTCTAACTGAGATACTTTTCATGGCTTGCTCAGATTGCTCTTTTTATGGCACCCAGGATCATCCAGAAGCATCGCCCACAGTGAGCTGGGCCCTCCCATATCCACCACTACTTGAGAAAATGTCCTCTATAGACCTGCCTTCAACCTGATCTTAAGAAGACATTTTCTCAATGGAGGTTCCCTCCTCTCAGTTGACATCAAAAGTAGCCAGCACATATGCCATCCACATTTATTCAGACACGACGTAGGTATGCTGAAAGTAGACAGACACGAAAAGACATTATACCAGACAGAGTTCTCCAGGGGACACAACCAATAGAACACACATCTATTATAAAGGGTATTGGCTAGAGTGCCTTACAGTGACAAGGAGCCACACAGTCCACACCAGACAGTGAGTCTGAGAGAGGCAGAGAACCCCACAGCTACTCAGTTTATGAAGCTGGGGTCTCAGCATCCCACTCTGGTTTTGAAAGCCTAGAAGATTCCGGAAGGGTCTGCTGATTCTCAGTCAATGCCGGAAGAAGCTGGATTCTGATGCAGAGGAAGGATGCTGACTGCAATCTGATGATACACACTCAGGAGCAAGCAGGGACCAAGCTGGCCACCAGCACTGCTTATTATCTCAGACCTCAGAGGTCGGAGCCTCTGGCAGAAGGTGTCACTCACTTTGGAAAGGGGTCTTCTCTGCTTGATTCATCCTTTCTTAAATTGCTTCACAGATCCACCCAGAGGCATGTCTCCTAGTTGGATCCAGATTAAATTGACTATAAAGATGAACTGTTACAGATGTCCCAGGCAAACGTTACTAAGAAGATAGAACAGTCGTCATCCAAAGCAAGACAAGACCAATAACAGAAGATGATAGATACAGATCAAAGGGTCAGTTTAGCAAACAGGAATCACAGGGCAGGAGGGCGTGCTCTGGCTACAGCTGTCACCCCATTCATAGCCAAGCTTGATTCAGCTGGCCTGGGTGGCTAGTACAGTGTTCTCTACCTTCTCTACTGTGAATCCCTCCTGAAGTTACACACTTGGTCAAAGAGAATACCTTCCCCATCTGGAGGTATATTCTTCAGTCTAGGGTATTCAAGTCGTTGTAGCCTGGCTAGAATCTCTGGCCAAGACTTCAGACACAGCCAAGGGAAGTGCTTGACATATCAGAAGAGGAAGAGGGGGTACATGAGGAAGCAGGAGTATCCTAATCCTCCCTAATATGCCAAGTTACCTGCCTCAAGCCACCACAAAGACTGTGAGCTCACACCGCCTGGAAGTCTGGAGCAGGATGCAGAGGTGATAATGGGGCATAATAGCAATCCCTTGGAGACCCAGCAGAGTTCATTCCCAGCCTCAGGAGGCATCTACTTCCCTTTAGCTCGTCCTCCATATTGCCGAAAGCAGCATTGTCCAGTCTCTTCTGGTTTGTTTGAAAAGTCAGTCATGTCAAATGAGGTTTTGCTGGGGCACACAGGTGAAAGGAAGTCTTGCTAAAGTAGACACATGAAAGAATGTTTTTCTGAAGAAGACACTCCCTGGGGCAAGCATATACAAACCATCACAAGAAGCAAGCAAGTAAGCAGCATCCCTGCATGGCCTCTGCATCAATTTCTGCCTCTAGGTTCCTGCCCTGCTTGAGTTTCTGTCCAGACTTTCCTCAGTGACACTTTTATCTGGTAATGAGAGCAAAAATAAACCCTTTCCTCCGCAACTTGTTTTTGGTCGTGGTGTTTCATTCAGAGCAATAGTGACCCTTGCTAAGGCAATGGATCAGATACAAATGTTCAGGTTATCTAAACTTGCAAGTTACATGATTTGGCATGTGGAATATTCCGCAAATGTACAAAACTGATAAACCCAGGAAAGCGCTTTATCAAGGTTGCATGAGATGTGTGTGTGTGTGTGTGTGTGTGTGTGTGTGTGTAATCGATGTGCTGACAATAAGCAAGCAAGCCAAGGCCAAATCAAGAAAACAATTCCATTTATAGTGACACTAAAAGAATAAAACCTGAAAGTAAAAAGAAGAAAATAAAAGCACATGGCTTACGCAATCTAAACCATAAAACATTATTAAAAAAAAAATACAAAGAAAAGAGATAGAAAGGTATCTTATGGTAGTGGCCTAGAAAATGTAGTTAAGTCTACATTTAAGGACTACAGCCGGAGCCGAAACAGTAGTTAGACTCCATTTCCTACCACACAGATATAAAAGTGACCTTCAGATGGACAGAAGACTTAAGTATAAAGCTATGAGCCTCTGGAGATGGGCACATGGCTCAGCCAGTATTGCACTTGCTGTATGACTGGGCAGAGGGCATGAGTTCAAATCCCTAGTAACCATGTAAATAGCCAGGCAGGGAGGCAGGGAAGTACCAAGGGGGAGGAGACAGGCAGATCCCCGGAGCTCACTGGCTAGTGAGCCTAGCCAGAACAATGAGACCTGGGATCAGTGAGAGACACTGTCTCAAAAACTAAGGTGACGCAGGGCGGTGGTGGCGCACGCCTTTAATCCCAGCACTCGGGAGGCAGAGGCATGCAGATTTCTGAGTTCGAGGCCAGCCTGGTCTACAGAGTGAGTTCCAGGACAGCCAGGGCTACACAGAGAAACCCTGTTTCAAAAAACAAAACAAAAAAACAAAAGCAAAACAAAGCAAAAAAACCCCCAAAATCCAAAAAAACTAAGGTGACTCTAGTCAGCCAAGTGTTAACCTGACTTTTACAAGCACATACATGCACGCATGCACACACACACACACATGTGCTCATTCATGCACACACTGTAAGATGCTTCACAAAAAGCCCATAGACATCAGCTTTGGTGACCTTGGATTCACAAAAGCACAAGCTACAATAAGAAAATTCTGAGAAATTAGACATTATCCAAGTTCAACACTAAAAATATTTAAAACATAGGCATACATGGGAGAAAGTACTTGAAAACCAACCAGATTAAAATAAGCTTAGAATATATAAATTCAGAATAGATAATATACTCAGGATATAAAATAAGTTCAGAGTATATAAAGAATTCTTATAACTCAGCAATGAATGACAAATACCCAGTGAAACAGTATACAAAAGACTGAAATAGGTCAGTCTCCAGAAACATCCTAGTGACCAGTAGGTTTATGGAAAATTATGAAAATTATCAGGTATTACAGAAACGTAAATAAACAATATCTCTGTAAAACGTGTACAGAAATGCTTTGCCACATTCCTGAAATATGACTAAAAAGTGGAAATAACCCAACTCTTAGCAACTGACTGATGGGTAAATAGAATTTCTTTTTTGAGACAGTGTCTCATGTATCCCAGGTTGGTCTCCAACTTTCTTTGTAGTCAAGATGACTTGAATTTTCAATCTTCTTGCCTCCACCTCCCAAAAGCTAAGATTACAGGTATTGCCAACACTCCAGGTTTGCAGACTGGAATATCGTTAAGTCACAGGGAACTGGGCTCCTGTCACAGACACCTGCCACTTGGATGACTGTGAAGACGCAATACTCAGGGAGCAAAGCCAGTCACAAAAGCCACATGTTGAGGGTTCCATTTGGCAAAATGCCTGCAACAGGCAAATCTACAGAAATAAGTGGCTCTAGGTCCCGGGACAAGGTGCTGGTGACCGACTTCCAGGATTCTTTGTAGAGTTAACAGGGTAGGTTGAGATTGAATACCAGCTATGGTGCTATTCTTGGTGAATGTATCAAATACCACCAGGATGGATACTTGAAAATGGCTCTGCTGGCCGAGACCCAGCTGTCCCTGCTGGTGGGAGAGAGCAATGAGGAATCCATTAGACAGAGTGTTGTACTCAGGAGCAAAGGCAAATGTTCACTAACTTTAGTTTTAATGGGTTGAAGTGTTAAGCGATGGGGTATGGTCCTGATGCTGGCTCCACATCCACATTCCTGGAGGAAGGGCTGTCAAAGAAGGCTGGGAATCCAGCAGCACCAGTAGCCTCTGTCCTTGTGGGAACAGTGTCCTCCGAGGGACCTCATGGTAGATTTACACATCCCACAGGTTTGTGAAATCCATGGTTTTCCAAAGGCAGGTTCCATGGATACTTCTGAGGGTCTAACAAGGGTATGGTATGCTGGCTGATTTTGCATCAACTTGACACAGGCTGGGGGTTTCTGAAAGGAGGGAGTCTCAATTGAGAAAATGCCTCCATAAGATCCAGCTGTAGGGCATTTCTTAATTAGGGATTGGTGGGGAAGGGCCCAGCCCATTGTGGGTGGTGCTAACCTTGGACCGGTAGTCCTGGGTTCTGTAAGAAAGTAGGCTGAGCAAGCCACAACGAGCAAGCCAGTAAGCAGCACCCCTCCATGGACTCTGCATCGGCTCCTGCCTCCAGGTTCCTGCCCTGTGTGAGTTCCTGTCCTGGCTTCCTTCTATGATGAACATCACTATGGAAGTGTAAGCCAAATGTCCCCCACAAGTTGCTTTGGTCATGGTGTTTCATTGTAGCACTAGTAATCCTAACTAAGATAAATTGGTTTGTGGGAGGACTCTGGAGCTTTGGGTTAGAAAAGCCATTGACTGTTGAGAGCTCAGCGAGCTGTTCTTAGGAGTTTGGAAGAGAAGAGCATTGAAAGAAGTGCAGATGGTGGAGACCTGGCTTGTGAAGTTTCAGAGGGAAGCAAAGACTCGATTGAACCTTTTGTGTGAGAAATCTGTGATTCTGATCAGCTAGGGCTGAAGAATCAGCTGTGATTAAGACAAGACCAGCATCGCTGAGGTGAAGTCTTCTGGGAAATGTTTCCTCAGGGTCAGCACACAGAAGCTGTGCTCCAGAGGTCCAGAAGTGGCCCAGGTTGTACCTCATGATGGTGGGTGAATACCACCAGTCACCCTGGTGGTATTGGTTTTGAAAGCGTGAAGGGGTCATGGAGAGCAGCTGAGGCTTGTCATTGCATGGCAGAACTGGAGTCCCTGAAGAGAGCTAAGCCTGTTGGTGAAAGTGTAGCCCAGCTATAGCAGAAGACTTCACTATTTTGGAGATGCCAGTACCATGGGAGGGCCACCAAGAACATCATCAGCCTTGGAGTGGAGCAAGCTGACACCTAGAAGACAAGCTGTGTGAGCCATCATGGGCGGAGCCAGAGAAGTGACACAAACCCCTTGGAGGAGCCCAGAAGATGGTGAGTGAATCCAAGACACTGGATATCGAGTTATTTACACTTTGGGAGTTTGGTTTTGCCCTTTTAAGATTGTGTCTGTGTCCTCTTCCCTCTTAGAAGTAAGAAAGTGTTTATTTTTGATTTTACAGGAGCCCACCGTTAAAGGATTTTGAATTTTTAAAAGACTGCATTTTTTTTTAAGTTTTGTTTTTAAAATTTAAAAAACCGTGAAAAATTTAAAAATTGCAATGTTTATATTAATGTGTGCTATTGGGGAAGAATAGGAAAAAAGGATTATGGCTTAACAGTGATGTGTTTGCATGTCAGACTGACAAGGGGTCAAGTGTGTTGGCCAGCTTTGTGTCAAATTGACACAAGCTGGGGCTATCTGAAAGGAGGGAACCTCAACTGAAAGGTTGCCTTCATAAGATCCAACTGTAGTTCATTTTCTTAGTTAATGATCGATCAGGGAGAGCCCAGTCCATTGTGGGTGGTGCCCTCCCTGGGCTGGTGGTCCTGGGTGCTATAAGAAAGCAGGCTGAGCAAGCAATGAGGAGCAAGCCAGTAAGCAGCACCCCTCCGTGGCCTCTGTATCAGCTCCTGCCTCCAGGTTCCTGCCCTGCTTGAGTTCCTGTCCTGACTTCCTTTGATGGTGAACAGTGATATGGAAGTGTAACTCAAATGAACCTTTTCCTCCCCAAGTTGCTCTGGTCATGGTGTTTCATCACAGCAATAATAACCCTAACTAAGACAAATGGCTACAGAGAGCCTGGAACTTGGGTAAAAGGTTAAGGTCTGTGTTCCCCTCCTGCAGGCTGGGTATACCTGGCTTCCCTGGCATCCTGCGATGTCTTTGGCTTGGTCCAGGGCTCCTGACTTGACTGTGGCCCTGGAAACCCAACAGTCAACAACTTTGGGAAATCAACAGGAGGGGGACAAGCTAAGGAGTGCCATCGGGGTCTTTTTTTTTTCTTTGCTCCTTGCAGTAAGCACCCTGGGGAACAGGGGCAGGATTCTGGCTGTCTCTGAAAGGAACCTCTCTGTGTACAGAGGTGTAGTTTCAGCAACCCTGGGTCTGCATGGTTTAAAGATGTATAGCTCTCACTCCCCAAGAGGGGAGGGGAGGCAATGCCTCCATCCCTAGCCAAGGCAAGGGCCAGGGGCACCAAATCCCAGCCCTACCCTGTGGAATACTCAGAGGGGGGTTGCCCACTGGCTTCCTCCTGGATCACCTTGGGCCCTGGATAGTGACCATGCTGTGAAAGACAGAAGGGAGAGAGAGACACACACACACACAGACAGAGACACACACAGAGACAGAGACACACAGAGAGACAGAGAGACACAGAGAGACAGAGAGACACAGAGAGACAGACACAAAAAGACAGAGAGAGACAGAGAGAAGCAGAAAAAGAAAGATACAGAGAAACACAGAGACAGAGACAGAGACAGACAGACACACACACACAGAGAGAGACAGAGAGAGAGAGAGAGCGCACAAGAGAGCGCAAGAGAGCGCAGTGGTTTAGTTGTGTCTCCAGCAGCCCCTGCAGCAGCCCCACCCAGAGCTTGGCTGACCACCCTGGGCTGCCTGCCTCCCTTTTCCTCTAGTTCTGAGGAGGTCCCCTGCAGTTGTGTCCTCTTTATTGGGTTGATTTGGAGCTGTCTGATGCATTCCAGAGAAGGGATGAGTCCCAGCAGGCAGGAGGAGGGTCAGCTTCCTGTGGGGGGAGGGCCTGGCCTTATCCTGGGCCTGGGAAGGCAAGGGGCTCAGTTTAGGGGATCTCCCTGTGACTTTGGGCTGACCAGAGCATGTCCTAAATGTCTTAGCAGTTTTTCCTCTTGTTTCCAGAGGATGGGGACATCAACTTGGGCCTTATCTGTGGGTGGCTCCAGGGATGTGCTGCCAAGCACGGGGTAAGCTCCTAGCTCTTTCTGGGCTCCTGTAACGTTCTTTTGAGACCCAGGCTGGAGCGACCATGAGGTGCAGACCATGGCATGAGCTACAGGACACCCAAGGTAGCGGGAAACAGCTCCGCAGGCCAGTACTATGACTCCTAGCTCATGGTCCCAGGTATGACGGTTCTTCATGGCTCTTCCTATAGCAGGCAACCCAGTGGCCTTATCTCAGGCCTGCCTTCTATGTAGACAGCACCTGGCCAGGCAAAAGCCACAAAGAGATCCTGAGGAGGTGGTGTTTTGACAGCAGAGGTAGCTCATGAGTGTAGAGTTTTGGTCAACCATGCTGACATCAAGTTCCGTCTGAAAGAAGCAGAGTGAGGTGAACTTGTCAGGCCTATGGTTTGAGGAGGGCGGCTGTGAGACACCCCGCCCCCACCTTCTACCTGCTCAGGCAATGTAGCTATAGATGTTTGGGTTTCCCAAACCCTGGGTCCTATACCCTGTACTGAATCCCTTCTCAGGCCTAGGCCATGTGAGAGGCTCAGACAAACTGACTCACTTAGAGGGAGTGAAGACCCTTGGGTAGGGAAAGATGGTTCTTGTTTCTGAGGAGTGACCAGCTTCCACCATCAGGAGTGAGAACCATAGACACAGCTCCCAACACTTCATCTTTGGGGGTTCAAGGTTGGCCAGGACTAGTGCTGGAGCAACAGATGTGGGATCCCTTGGAGGGTCATTTGTCTTCACAAAATACAGCCTTTCTCTGCTCTCCCTGACCACAGGAAGACCTGGAATCCCCAAGCTAGCATTCCCCCATATGTCTGGGATGGTGGCCAGGCAAATGTATAACTTCCTGATTTGGTTCCCTTGGGTGCTTCCCCTCACCCTGAAGAGCAATAAACATGGTCCAGAGTTCCAGAGTGGCTCACCAAGGCAGGGGCCACCCTGCCCTGGGTCAGAGATGTGGCAATGATTCAGGCAGGCAGGCCTGCCCAGGGCACAGTACAGCAGCTGTGTAGAGGGTCTGGGTCACATATTCCCTCCAGATGGAGCTTCTTAGGGACAAAACTGATCTTTTGCCACTTCCTTAGAGCTTGATGTGGGGGATCTGGGGGTGTGGGGATGGGATCTCCTCTGCCCTTAGATGTGGGTGCAGCAAATCAGTCTTCCTCCTAGAGCTGCCTTTACTGTCTGCATGCTCCGCCATCGAGCTGGGAGTCATTCTAAATGTGATCCTTTTACTTGGAGTTACTGCCTTCCGTCGCCTACTACGAAGTAGGTCTCTAAAACCTACTAAGCCTGAAGCCATAGGTATCAGTCGTCAGAGGGAAACCTGTCTCCTGGAGGAGACAGAGCTGGCCACGGACCCCCAGCAGAACCTAAGCTTTATAACCAAGGAGAGAACAAGGCAACCCACAGAGTGGCAGACAGTGGCTGAGGACTGGGAGGCAGGCCCAGCATCCTCTGTTCGTGTTGCTTGGCTTTCATTAAAATCCAGAGGCATATGTAAACCATTTTCATAGGTTGTCATGATATACTTAAAGATTAGATACTTGAACTCTTTTTTAAAAATTTACTTGAGTGAATTCTGTAACCAGGTAACCAGCAGATAATAAAGCTGATCTTCAGCTTCTCAGAGTCCCCACAGACTCTGCCTCATCTTCCTGCCCTTGAGGTGTTATCAGCGGGAGCCGACCTCCTGTGGTCACATCTGCAGGGAAGGGAGGGGAGAAGTTTAGGAAGAATGCTTGGTTTTCATCTGGTTTAATTTTTCCTCTTACACCTTTTATTTTATACTCCCTGCCACATCTTAGGAAATGTTCTTGAGTGATTTTTGAACTCTGTAACTGTGTAAAGTCAATATTTGCATTTAAACATGGAGAAACTGGTATACAGAATCCAGGGAACCGTCTAAGGTCTGAACTTGCCTCTTCCCATTGGCAGGCGGTAGAGTTTTGTTCTATTTGTCTTGGCCCTCTTGTGTTTCCGTCCTCAATTTCCAAAAGAGAAGACCCTTAACTGAAATAAGGTTTGTTAACACCAGAATATGTACCAACTTCGTCAGACCCCAGGGACAGACTGAAAGAAAATCTACAGACATGTTTTAATAAATCAAAAAAAAAAAAATAGCATTTAGTAAAATCCAAAATTCTCTCAGAACATAAAAAATTGAAAGCACAAATAGAAGGCCATGTTCTGGTTCTGATCATGGAAACTCATCAACAGTGCATAGCTAACGGAAAGCCAGTAGAGGTGGTGGTGTTAGCATCTTCCCGGGCAGCTGAAAGCCCCATGCTGCAGAGGGTTCCAGGTCTCCCGTGGGAAAGGTGAAGCGCAGCTCAGGGCTCTGCTGACCTAGGGGAGGGATGGTGTGGGGACAGCCATCTCACTCCTGATGGTTTCCCTTAGTCTCAAACACGGTGTTAGTGTTGTGTTCACAGGCAAGCCATCTGTCCTGTCTGTGTTTACTGGCCCTGTCATTGTCTTTGGCTCATCAGTGTGTTTTAGATTACCTTGTGTGAACATGATCTGACCCTTCCATCTTTAACTTTCAAAATGTGAGGTTCCTCTACTTATAGTCGTTGTAATTTCTCAAACATGTTAAACCTTTTTTTTTTTAAAAAAAAAAAAAAGCCACTTTCTGCTTTGGGGAATTATGCTTTCCTGCATATCCACCCCTGCATTTTTCCTTTTGTTCTCAACTGTTGGTGGATATGTTTTCAAATCTATTTTTTTCCCTTTGGTATCTGATTTGGAAACTGAGAGCCGAATCTCTGTCCCTTCACGCTAACCACTGTTATCCTTGGGCTGCTTTCTGGTGTAAGCTTGCTCAGCATTTGGATTCTCCAGAATAGTCTATCAGTTTCTTGTCAGCTTGCCTTTCCAAGAGATGAAGCTTCCCACATGTCTGCATGGCGGGCCGACACGTCCCACATGTCTGTCCTACAGGACCTGCAGTCTGACCATTTTTCTTAGGACTTATCTCTTGAGGCTCCTCTTTCTAGTTGTGTACACAGTCATTTCTTATTAGTCATTGTTGTCACTGGGGCTTGAATTCTGCTCTGGTTTACAAGTCAGTCCAGAATAGCCCTGACTGAACACCTCCAGGTGCCTTGCTTGCAGGCCACAGGGATGGCATCTCTCAGGAAGTTTGGAGTCTGGGCCAGCTCTCGAGACAAAAGTGGCTCACATTCCTCCCTCTAAGACCTCCCCAGCCATTCCTTGACAGTTTCAGTCTCCTGTTCAAGGCACTGGTCCCTCAGCAAGTCCAGGTGTGAACAGTACCTGGTTAAGTATCGGGTTCTGGGCATAGCTCCTCTTGGTCTGGGACATTTTGAGAAAAGAAAAAAGTTATCTTCCACCCACTTCCAGGACACAGAGTTATGACAGGAATAGGAGACTCTCTGCAGACACCCTTAGGGAACACTGGTACCCCAGATCTTTGATTGGGTTCCGCTCAGCCCCTGCGATCCTTTTCCTGGCCTCTCTGTTTTGTCCCTGAGCTCACTGGACCTCCGGGGCTATACTACGCTCATGGGAAATAGCTAGAATCTGAGCCAAGTTTGAGGGGTCCGAGACCTGTGACTTGGCGCATCTGCTCCCTCAACCTGCCTATTACCCATCTGAGGAAAGTCTCACCCAACAGCTCTGTCCTGTCCGTAGCCCCACTGTGACCTGCTGTAGGGTCTGGACTTCAACATGCTGTTTTCTTAGAATTCTGGGAGGCAGACCTGTGGATACCACTAGAGAACTGTGTGTCCTTGAGGCAGGGCCCTGGATATTCCCGTGGCAGTCTTAGTCTGTTTTTGCTGCTATAACAAAATACCATGAACTGGGTAGTTTACAAAGCACATGTACACCTCCCCGCTTTGGCGGCTACAAGTCTAAGATTAAGGTATGGCATCTGGTGAGGGTCCTGCAGACCCTGGCATCCAGTGCTGTGTCTTCAGGTGGTGGAAGATAATGGGGACACAGATAAATGTTGTATCCTCACATTGTGGAAAAGTTGGAGGTGGAAGAGACAGTCTATCGGTGAGGACAAAAGATTGGAGGAGAGAGTACACCCCTTTTGCTGCCTTTACAATGGTGCCAACTCCTCCCCAGTCCAATTCTGAGGAGCCCACCCACAAAACTGCTGTCAGGGTTATTGCTCCACAACCCTGCTGTGATGGGGACTTTGGGGGAGGTATTACGGAAGCACCCCCCAATATAACTAGGGAGTCTAGTTGGCTCCATCTTTACTACGAGTCTATTCTACCCATTCAGTGGCTGGGATCTTCATCGCACTCCACACAGAGATGAGAGCAATAACCATGCCAGAAGAGGGAATTGGTCCCCCTCTGCCCCGAAGCACGTCCCTGGCTGGCATAGTGTCTTGGTCGGCTGACTCCCGAGTGGACCGAGTTACAGTTCCTGGCTGCCTCGTCACATTTCCCAGAGGTGGAGAAAGTTTATAGGAGGAACAAAGCCAGATTGTAGCCCCCACCTTGCTTTGAGATTTTGTTCCAGAATCTCCAGTCAGTGTTTTCCAGAAATGTCTGGCTGGCACCACTGTGGGGAAGTTGGCTGTTGAGGAAGTCAGGGAGCCACCTTCAGGACCGAGATGAACAGGGTGAGTGGTGCACAGCAGTAAATGTAAAGGCCTCAGTGTTGCTAAAGACACCAGTATATATGTGCACTGGAAAGACGTTCCGAATTCAGCCCCTTTGTGATGAAGGCTTGAGAAGACAGTTGATTCATCTACTGGCTAGTTTGGAGTCAACTTGACACAAGCTAGAGTCATCAGAGAGGAAGAAGCTTCAGTTGAGCAAATGCCTCCCTGAGATCCAGTTGTAAGGCATTTTCTCAATTAGTGATCAAGGGGGAGGGTCCAGTCCATTGTAGGTCCATCCCTGGTCTGGCCCAGTCCATCCCTGGGCTAATGGTCCTTTGTTCTTTAAGAAAGACTGAACAAGTCATGAGCAAGCCAGTAAGCAGCACCCCTCCATGGCTTCTACATCAGCTCCTGCCTCTAGGATCCTGCCCCATTTGAGTTTCTGTCCTGACTTCCTCCAATAATGAACAGCAATGTGGAAGTGTAAGCTGAATAAGCCCTTTCCTCCCCAAGTTGCTTTTTGGTCAATGGTATTTCATTGCAGCAATGGAAACCCTCACTGAGACAGGTCACTTGAACATCAGTGATGTGGAGCTGTGCTGTTGACTGCCTTTGTGTGCTAGCTAGCCATGCTGGTAAAAGATAGCAGAAACAGAAATGAGGAAGCATGTGACTGGGAGCAAATAGAGCTGGGAATCTGTCCAACCTCTCCTCCAGCAGATTCTCCAGAAACGAAAGCCATTTGTAAGCAATGCCAGACGCTAGGTTGCAACCTGAAAACATTCCCTAAGATAACCTCCCAGAACTGGCCACATTTAGCCTGGAGGCGGGGCAAACATTGCACATTCAGGGCTGCACTCAAGGGCTCGTGTAAGAGGGGGAATAAGATAGGGTTTTCCAACGTAGGGCCACAGAGCATAGGTGCCGCACAGTATCATGGGATTGTGAGTAGCTTGTGCGTGGCCGGTCCCATCCTCCCAACACTGGGTATTGCCAGCCCTTTAAGCTTTAGCCCTGGGCTTCAGTTTGAATTGTCCTGTCCCTGCTGTGGCCATGCTGGTCACTGTGGTTGACCACCAGGATTTATGGATCCTCTGGGAAGTGATTCTTCAAGTTGTTGGCTCATTTCATTGGGCTGTCTTTTGTTTGTTTGTTTGTTTTTGTTTTTGTTTTGTTTTGTTTTGTTTTTTGAGACAGGGTTTCTCTGTATAGCCCTGGCTGTCCTGGAACTCACTCTGTAGACCAGGCTGGCCTCGAACTCAGAAATCTGCATGCCTCTGCCTCCCAAGTGCTGGGATTAAAGGCATGCGCCACCACTGCCCGGCCATTGGGCTGTCTTTTACACTTAATCTTAGCCAAAAGGCCGAGAAGCGATTCATTGGATTGTCTTTTAACCACTGTTGAGTTGTAGAACCTCTTATGTACTATGAATATGCAATTATATATATTATTTATTATATAACATATACATATTATAATAAACACTGTATATTATATATTTATATATAACATATTCATATATATATATATAGCCCCAGTATACACATGATAGAAGGAAATAGTTGATTCCTGAAAACTGTCCCCGACTTCCACACGCACTGTGGTATAGATCAACAAGCAAATGTGAAAAAAAAAAAAAAAAAAACAAATCTCTCCTAGAAAGAGCCATTATTCTGATTTCTAGTCCCATAGAGTGAGTTTTCCTGTTCTTGGGCTTAATCTAAGCAGTAGTATGTAACACATACTATTGTAACTGGCTTCTTTTAGTCAAACAAAGAAAGCCTTTGCGAGTCACCCATGTTTTCTTGTATCTCTCTTTATGATTTATTTAATGTGTATTAGTGTTCTGCCTGCACGTATGTCTGTGTGAGGGTGTCAGATCCCCTGGAACTGGAGTTACTGACAGTTGTGAACTGCCATGTGGTTGCTGGGAATTGAATCTGAGTCCTTTGGAAGAGCAGCCAGTGCTCTTAGCCACTGGTCCAACTCCTCAGCCCATGTATCTCTATGATTTATTTTTAATTGTTGCAAAATATTCCATCCATGAATTATGTTAGCTTGTTTATTCATTCTCCAGCTGGTGGACAGTTTAGTTGCTTCCTGCCTTTGGCTTCTTAAAATGAAACTACTCACAAGGGGTGATGGCTCACACCTTTAAATCCAGCCCTTGGGAGGCAGTGACAGGTGGATCTCCGTGAGTTCAAGGCCAGCCTGGTCTACACAGAGAGTTCTGGGCCAGCAGGGATACACAGTGAGACCCTGTCAAGGAAGAGGAGGAGGAAGAGGAAGAGGAGGAGGAGAGAGGGAGGAGGAAGGAAGAAGGAGGGAGAAGAGAGAATAAAGGAAAAGCAAGTCCCTGCATTCTTTATATATTTGGGATATTAGCCCTCTACTGGATGTAGGGTTGTGAAGTTTTTTCCCAATCTGTAGGTTGCCGATTTGTCTGATTGACAGTGTCTTTTGTCTAACAGAAGCTTCCCGATCTCATGAGATCCCATTCATCAATTGTTGACCTTAGAGCCTGAGCCATTGGTGTTCTGTTCAGGAAATTTCCCCTGTGCCCATGAGTTCCAGGCTAGTTCCCACTTTCTCTTCTATCAGATTCAGTGTATCTGGCTTTACATTAAGGTCCTTGATCCACTTGGACGTCAGCTTTGTGCAAGGTGATAAATATGGATCTGTTTTCATTCTCCTACATACAGACCAGTTAGACCAGCACCATTTATTGAAGATGTTTTCTTATTTCCACTGCATGTTTTTGGCTTTCTTTGTCAAAGATCAGGTGTCCATAGGTGTGTAGGTTTACTTCTGAGTCTTTGATTCTATTCTATTGGCCAACCTGTCTGTCTCTATACCAATACCATGCGGTTTTTATCACTAGTGCTTTGTAGTACAGCGTGAGGTCTGGGATGGTGATTCTCCCAGAAGTTCTTTTATTGTTGAGAATTGTATTGGCTATCCTGGGTTTTTGTTTTTCCATATGAAGTTAAGGATTGCTCTTTCCATGTCTGTGAAGAATTTTGTTGGAATTTTGATGGGGATTGCACTGAATCTGTAGATTGCTTTTGGTAAAATGGCCATTTTCACCATGTTATTCCTACCTATCCATGAGTATGGGAGATCTTTTCGTCTTCTGAGGTCTTCTTCAATTTCTTTTTTCAGAGATTTGAAGTTCTTGTCATACAGATCTTTCACTTGCTTGGTAAGAGTTACACCCAAGAAACCAAATAACCCAATTTTTAAAATGGGGTACAGAGCTAAACAGAGAATTCAGAACAGAAGACTCTCAACTGGCCAAGAAGCACTTAAAGAAATGTTCACAGTGCTTAGTCACCAGAGAAATGCAAATCAAAACAACCCGGAGATTCCACCTCACGCCAATCAGAATGTCTAAGGTCAAAAATTCCAAGTGATAGTACATGCTAGTGAGGATGTGGAGAAGGAAAAACTTCCTCCATTGCTGGTGGGAATGCAAACTAATCTGGTGGCTCCTCAGAAAATTGGAAATAGTTCTATCTGAAGACCCAGCTGTACCACTACTGGGCACATCCCCAAAAGATGCCCAACCGTACCACAAGACATGTCCTCCACCACATTCATAGCAGCCTTTTTTGTAATAGCCAGAAGCTGGAAACGACCCAGATGTCCCTCAACTGAAGAATGGATGCAGAAAATGTGGTTCATTTACACCATGGATACTATTCAGCCATTAAAAACAAGGACCTCATAAATTTTGCGGGCAAATGAATAGAACTAGAAAATATCATCCTGAATGAGGTAACCCAGACACAAAAGGTATGTACTCAACTGATAAGTGGATATTAGCAAAAAAATACACAATACCTAGGATACAACCTAGAGACCCTAAGAAGTGTAACAAGCAGAAAGGTCCAAGTGAGGTTGCTTCAATCCCACTTAGAAGAGGGAAGGAAGTAATCACAAGAGGCAGAGGGAGGGAGGGACCTGGATGGGAGGGGGGAGAGGGGAGGGAAAGGGGGAACAGGATCAGGTAGGGGGCGGGGTAGGAGAGAAGCCCAGAGGGCCAGGTGGATGAATGGAAATAAGCATCCTTGAGGGATCGGAGGTTGGGAGACCCTCTAGAAAGTATCAGAGACCCAGGAGGTGAGAGACTCTCAGGACTCACTGGGGGTGACCTTACCCAAAATGTCCAAAACTGGGGAGAGGAAACTTGAAGAGTCTACCTCCAGTAGGTAGACAGGGCCTCAAGTGGAGGGACAGGGTTACCAACCCACAGTCAAATTTTCTGACCCAGAATTGTTCCTGTCTAAAAGAACTGCAGGGACAAAAAGGAAAGGAAAAAAAAAAAGTGAAGGAAAGGTGGTCCAGTGACCAGCCCAACTTGGGATCCATCTCATGGGGAGGCACCAAGACTTCACACTATTACTGATGCTACAACGTGCTTATAGACAGGAGCCTAGCATGGCTGTCCTCTGAGAGGCTCCACCAGCAGCTGACTGAGACAGACACAGATACTTATACCCAACCATTGGACTGAAGTTGAGGACCCCTATGGTTGAATTACGGGAAGGATTAAAGAAGCTGAAGGGGAGAGTGACCCCATAGGAAGACCAGCAATCACAACTAACCTAGACCCTAGGGAGCTCCCAGAGACTGAGCCACCAACCAGGCAGCAAACACAGGCCAATCTGAAGCCCCTGGCACAAATATAGCAGAGGTCTGCCTGGTCAGGCCTCAGTGGGAGAAGATGAACTTAATCCTTGAGAGACTTGAGGCCCCAGAGAAGGGGGAGGTCTGGTGAGGGGGAGCAGCCTGTCACCGAGGCAAGGAGGAGGAGGGATGGGATGAGAAACGGTGGGAGGGGGGACTGGGAGGAAGCAGTGACTGGAATGTAAATAAAGTAATTAAAAAAAAAAACAAGCAAAAGAGAAAAAGAGGAGGAAGAAGAAGAGGAAAGGAAAAGGAAGAAGAGGAGGAAGAAGCAGAAGCAGCAGCTACCATCAGCCCTGTGTTTGGACACAAATGTTTTTTGTTGGTGGTCATTTCCTTGTTTTTCACATAGGATTAAACAGTTGTGTCTTGGTGTTGTACAGGACTGTATTCTGAGCCTCACTGATGTATTTTCAGGATTTTAAAACCATAGCTGGGAAAAGAAGAAGGGGGGAAAGGAAGAAAGAGGGAGAAAAGAGAAAGGGGGGAACGAAGAGGAGGAGGAGGAGGAAGAGGAGGAGGAGGACGGGTGAGGAGGACGGGTGAGGAGGAGGAAGAGGAGGGTGAGGAGGAGGAGGAAGAGGAGGGTGAGGAGGAGGGGTGAGGAGGAAGAGGAGGAGGGGGAGGAGGAGGAGGGCTAGGAGGAGGAGGAGGAGGAGGAGGAGGAGGAGGAGGGGCAAGTACAAAGAAGAGGGAGTATCTAGCCATCCTTCCCAAACAGTGGTGTAAAGTTCCACCCTAACTGCATGTGGCTACAATCCATAGGTGGGAAAGTCCTAGCAGAAGAAGCCATGTCTGTACAGTCATGGAGGAGTTACCCATGCTGACCTTCCAGTGTGGCTGCACTAACATCATCCTTCTCACAACCTCTCATCCATCGCTCTGTTAGTAAGCCTAATCAAAGTATTGGTTCCTCAGCGTGAACTCCGGCAGAATCCTACCTTGGTCTGAGACGGTTGGAGGAAGGCATGGCATTCTTTACTTCTTTCCCTGAGAAAGAAGGGTGGAGCTTTGCACCTATAGTCACAGAAGAAGCCCCCTCCCCCCACCCCCATCTCCCCTGTCTTTCTGAGAATGTGTGAGAGTCCAGCTATTTGACATCCCCACTGACATTTGCTGTTGTAGATCTGTTCAGATTTCTGCTGGACTGTTGGTGGGTGACAGTTTCATAGAGTCTGTCTTGTGTTCCCCAGTCCCATGGCTGAGCAGCATTCACCAGCGTGAATATGATAGAGCTCACCTAGCTATTTCTAGGTTGATGGACAGCATTGATCTTGAAAATATTGTCTTATTTTAGAACCCTGGCCCCTCCTGAGTGTTAGCACACAGGGGATTTCTGGTCATATCTGGGGCCATTTGCTCTGCAAAGCAAAGCTCAAGAGGACTGGTTGTCTGTCAGAGCTGACACAGCCTGTCTAGCTTTCTTGTGACAGCCACTCTGAGATGTCACAGAGATACAGGGCTTCTATTCAGAGCTCAGGCTCTGTCCTATGCTACCTGTTCACGTTCCTGCCTCTACGATCAGGAGCCCAGAGCCCCACCCCATACTTCCTGTACATGCTCCTGGTTCTGGAAATTCACGTTTGGATCCATTGCTCCTTTGACAACAGTGTGGACAGGATATATCCCCTGGTGCTCCTTCTTAGTTGCCTTTTAGACAGGATATTCTAAAACAGCGGATCATGACAATCTCCTCAAGACCATTGGAAAACACAGATATTTACATTACAATTCATAACTGTAGCAAAATTACAGTTATAAATTAGCAATTGTTGAGGGTCACCACAACATGAGGAACTGTATTAAAGGGTCCCAGCATTAGGGAGGTTGAGAACCATTGTTCTAAAGAAACATTTTCCTCAACAATAGACCAACAGCAGAAACCAAATCCAGGAAGCCGCTCACCTCTTGAGATCTTCTTGGGGACTCCAGGTCTTGCTCTGTTCTCTGCTGTTGAAATGGGAGTTGGAAGCTTCCTGCTCTCCTTTTCGCAGATCTCACTGGGAAGTTGTTCCTCACCTAGGCCTTCTGGAAGCTTCCCTTTGAGAGTCCCTGATGCTGAAGAAGCTGAATGCTTCCATCCAAACCACAGGACTTGAGAGGATGAAGATGAAGAGGAAACCTAGAACCATCCTGAAATCCCACCATAGCCAAGGGGATGGTATAGTGAGTGTGAGACCCAGTCCACTAGGATTTGCGTAGGCATACGTATGTGACATCTTTCCTGCCATTGAAATGAAAGGGCATGATTCCTGGGGGGAAGGTCGTGGGAAAGCTGATCCTTCCAGACAAAAGAAACAGGGCATCGTAGTATTTCAGAACCTCGACCCGAGGCATATAGAGTATAAGCCATGTCTTCCTGTGGTATGAGCAATGACCTTACTAATGGGAGCTTCTTCCATGGGGTATGAGCCTTGTGATCTGAGTTGTGGGAACAGTGTCCTTGTGTGGCATCCCCAATCAGTAATGTCATTAGGACGTTGGGTGACATGGCTAGAAGAGGTATTAAGCTATAGTGACGGTGGTGTTGGCCTCAGGTCACATTCATCCTGACCTCTCATTTCTTTAGTTCGCTGTTGAAGGCTCCTCCCATAGGGCGAGTGCCGGTGACTTAGGTAACATTGCTTCTGCTGCTCCTATTTCTAGCAAGTCCTCCAATAGCCATCCAGGAGGCTCACCATTTTGCTGAAGCTGCTTCCTCTGTGCAGTGGGAGTGGCTCAGTGGTGCCCAGATACAGAGCTAGGGCCTCAGGAACATACCAGGAACGCAGCTATGCACATCTGAGGTCCTAGACTTGTCTCCAAGACTGTGGCTGTTGTAGAGATGTCTGGTCCTAAGAGCTTCAAGGGTCAAGGACTGGACTGAGCCTGGCATCAGAATCTTTGTTAGCTCCTCCCCACCCAAGCACTGCCCTCTACAAAGATCCTCTACCCCACATCCTGTCTGGGCTGCCTGAACCCTCTCCGTGTGTGTTCATGGTCTGAGCAGCCATCTCTGAGGGGGAAGGGGATAGCTGGACCCGTGCCTGGAGCTTCCTGTTTAACTGTCTGCTGGGGTGTCTCACCCTAGCAGCCCTATCTTCCCCATTCCCATCTCAGAAGACCATCTTCAGTGTGATTGTGACCTCTACCACATTTGGGGGCCATCCTGGGGAAGAGTTCAAAGACAAGCCTGTGGGCGAACCTCACTGTCCCCAACTAGCAGAAAGAAGATCTGTGGAGCAGGAGACAGAGTCCTTGGTAAAGCACTGAGCCATTGTGGTACTGTGATAGGCATCGGCCCAAGGGCGGGCAGGCAGGCAAGACGGGGCACTTTAGGAGCTTGAGGTGAGGGTCACTCTTTGCTTGCTTCCTCTCACAGTTGTAGGCAGACCCACTCTGGGTTGGTTTACTTCCTGTGGTATTTTCTGAGGGACACCTCCACACTCTGCAAAGGTATCTTCATGAACGTGTTCATCACCTCCACATCGGAGGGCCTCAGCCCTGGGTTGAAGAGGTGGTCTCAGACAAGTGCTGCCTTCCACAACCCTGCTTCACTTGGTGGCCAGGATGAGCCTGGAAGACAACTCATTTCAGTAATTCAGACATGGAGGGCTGTGACGTAGCCCTAGGGTGTCTTAATTCCCAAGACTAAAGCCAATCCTGCCCAGCGGTCCCATGATGGGAACTGAGTACCTCAGGACTCATCAAACATGTTTGTAGAACTATCCAGGAAGAACCAGGTATCTCCTCAGACGTTCACTACCTACCGACTCCACACTTCTCCCTCCTTCCTCTGAAGCACGGGGGCCTTACGGGTCACGGACAAGGGAGCAGATGAATCCCTGATTACAGTTTATCTCAGCCTATCAGGGGCTTCATCAAGTTTTATCCCCAGCTGAGACTCCATTCTGTGGCTGGAGAGTCCCCTGCCTGGGTCTCGGTTAGGTCCCTGTCCTACAGAGAAGGTCTAACAACAAGACTGGCTAGCATATGGCAGGTGGCTCACCACTCACAACCTGAGTGAGGCCCTGAGGGATTCCGGCATCTCTTCAGTAAGCCTAGGAACTCCTGCTGCTGCTTCACACCCCTGCCCAGTACAGAGAACCCCATTCTACTTCAGAGCTGTGCAACCATCAGCTAACTAGATACCCTTGCAATTTTCTTTCTAGTTAAGCCTGTAAAAACCCAAGGCTCCAAGATGCAGGTGCGCACATGCATACGCAGGCACGCACGTATGCAAGCACGCACGCACACGCACGCACCATTTTTGGGTTGGGCTGGAGTCAAATGAATGTATAAAGCAGCGTTTTAAAAATGAAGTTTGTTTCTGCTCTGCGGATCCTGGGTATGGATCAGATAACTAACCTTGGCTTCCAAATAAGGATTGTTCTGCAAAGCCGCAGCTGGAAAGACTGAGGGACCCATCTCTATGACATGATGCTCCTCCTCTCCTGGGAAATAACATGGCAATTGACGTGTGTTTTGTGGCTCTGAGCAATCTGACTGAGGGGTGCCCTTAGTTTATGTTCTCTGAGAAGAGGAAAGTCGCAAGTTAAATGTAGATATGACTAATTAATTTTAGAGCCCTTCAAGTCCAAGCCTGGGCTCCCTGGGAAAGTCATGTGAATTTAATGAAAATGGCCTACCATGTTGTTCTTGGGCTCAGGGCTAAGGCTGCAATGCTGGCCTGCTTTGTCCCCCTCCAGTGACCCCACCGTCCTGTCTGGGATTCCACATGGCAAGCCCCTGTTAGAAGTCACATAGAGGTGCCCAGGACAGGAAGGAGGTAGTATTCCTCTGAGTCTGGGAAGAGCAAATAGTCCCTTGTCCTTGGCAGCGAGTCACAACTGGATTGTCTCGAGGGCCAGTCATGATTTCCAAAGAAGCTGCTGGCTGTAGACAAAGACATCTGCTTTATGTAAAAGGCAGAGTTCAACCTTGGCTAAAAGAACTGGTTTCTTCAGAGCATGGCTTTGGATACCAATTGTTTTCGGAAAGTGCTTTTTCAAAATAAGAACAAGCCGTATAAAGGGTTTGGGGTACAGTGTCCACTCCTCTGCACGTGAGCTCTGAAAAGTCCCCCACTTATCTTCACAGGCCAGCCCCAGCCCCATGTTTTGTCTGGGGCTTTCTTTTCCTTCTTAAAATTATTGACTTCATTTTCATTTATGAATTCTTGAAACTACAGTGATGGGCGAATGGTGCCCGACCACTGGCACGTCTCTCCCAGGACATCTGCTGTTCATTGTGCTGCACCTTTGTGATTTTGTGGCACTATATTGGGGTGCATCCGAGCTATAATGGCACTTCACAGTTAGTGCCTGGTGTTCATCTCCATAACATCCAGGGTCACTCTAGACCAGGGTCACATTCAAAACACCCAACTCACCTTAAGCTAGCTCCAGAGCCCTCTCTAGCACCCAGGCAGAATCTCAGCTTCCGTGCATCTGGTTTTTATAGGGATGTTTTTTTCTTCTAAGTTTTCTGAAGGCGTTGAGCTTCCTCCAGACAGCTCTGTTTCCGTTGCCCTTGGTGGTGAGGATCCTGAGATTTGGGACTTGTGTGATTTATGTGAAACCTAGATTTAGATTTATGCATTTCAACTTTTTTCTTACAGTAGGGGCATCTCCTCCTATACATTTCATTTAAATGTTCAAATACATAAAATTTGACCTGACCCAAAAGATCAGGATTAAAAGGTTCCCCTGCCCACTCCTTGTCTCAGAAGGAAGTTAGCAGTATCTGAGAAGCTTTTTTAAAACAACAATATTTTTTATTAATTCTTTAAAAATGTCTTCATGTATACAATATATTTTGATCATATATCCCCAATGTTCCACCTAACTCTTTCTTGACCCACTCTTAGCCACTGCTAACTTGGCCCTTTAAAAAAATAACAACAACAATGACAAAAACAAAGTGCACTTTGTGCTGCTCATGTACTTGTGGGTATGGATCTATCCATCAGAGCAGAGTTGACTTACTGGGCCCATATGCTTAAAGAAAGCTGACTCTCTGGTCCCCAAAAGGACCCCCTAACTATCAATAGTTCCTTAGTAGAGGTAAGGGTTCATGAACCCTCTCTTTGAAGTTCTTTTTGTGATACTGTGGTGGCTATTTTTATGTTGATTTAATACAAGCTGGATTCATTTTGAAAGAGGAAAGCTCAATTGAGATAATACCAGACTGTCCTGTGAGCAAGACTGTGGTACATTTTCTTCATTGATAATTAATGTGGGCAAGCCTGTGATATGTTCTCTTCATTGATAATTCATGTGGTAGAGCTAAGATCACTGATGGCAGTGCCACACCTGCACTGGCGATTCTGGGTGCTCTGAGATGACAGGTTGAGCAAGCCATGAGGAGCAATCTAGTAAGCAGCACCCCTCCATGGTTTTTGCTTCCGTTTTTACCTCTAGGTTCCTGTACTGCTTGAGTTCCTGTTCCAGCTTCCTTCAATGGTGGCCTGTGATGTGGAAATATAAACTGGAATCAATCATTTCTACGCTAGGATACTCATGGTCCTGGTGTTTTAACACCAGCAATAGAAAACACCATTTAAGACAAATATTGGTACCAAGAGTCAGGTATTGGTGGTGGTAGACTTGACCATGTTGGTTTTGGAAGGACTGTGGAGGGACTTTGGAGCTTTGGTCTGGAAAGGCCAGGGAGCACTGAGAACCTTGTGAGCTGTGATGGGAACTTGGGTACTAAAGAAGTTGATAACAGAGCAGATAGTGGAGGAATGGTTTGTGTCTATGCAGAGGGAAGCAAAGCTTGTGTCAGAGCCTGTATTCCAGTGATGTTTTGAATTTAACATTTGTGGAAGCAAATCCTTTGCCTACCAAGACAATTGATGCTGTTTAGCTGGAACTGAAAAAGTACCGATGATAAAGAAGACTCCAGCCTCAGTGGAGACAGTACATTTGGGAGTATTTGCTCAGAGTTAGCACCCATGCTAGCAACTGAATTTGATAGTCTGAGTCACCCAGATGGTACTGGTTTTGAAGGCATGAAACGGTCACAGAGAGTAGCTGAGGCTTGGTACCAGGTGGCAGGGTAGAGTCCCTGAAGAGAGGACAGAAGAAGCCATTGGTGAGGGTGTAGCCTTAAATTGTAGTAGACAGCCCGTGGCTGAAGGGGTCATGGAGAGGAGCTGAGAATGTCACGTAGCTGTCTGCAGACAGCTCTCAAGGGTTCCTAACTCACTGCTGTGACATTTCCTCTAGTCATATAGAATCTTACACAGTACTGGGAAGGGTTTCCTGTGCCCAGGTTATAAAGCAATTCTCAAGCCGCTGCATGCTCATATGGCCCATAGTTTATTTCTGGTCTCTGATCCACTTGGAACTTGTCCTACAGTGTCTCGTGTGACACACAAGGACCATGGAGAAGCTCGTGTGGCTCTGGCTGGAAGCACTGCCTATTCCTACACAAACCATCTTCCTGCCATGGCTAAGTGGGGCTGATTTGGCCCCTCTGCCTCTGGCTTACTTACACACAGTGCCGAACTCTTAGCTGTGGACAGTTTAGAGTATTTTTAATATCTGCTGAGAACTGCCCCTCACCCCTGCCATTGCTTAATTGTTTCCAGAGTTCTCTAGACTTTTCCTGCTTATTTTTCCATATGGGTTTTAGCATAAACATGGCTGGAGTCTGCCGTTACCTTCACGTTGGTCTAGCATCTCTTTGAGGACTGTGGATTCCCATCAGTTTTCTGGTTTGTGCCCTTATAATTCTGCCTTGTGTTTATAAGAGCCATGGTTTACACTGGAGACAGCCTGCTTCTTCCTCTCTGGTCCCTATATGCGTTACCACCTCAGCATGCCTCTCAGAAGGTGGTACAGACATATGGGCACCTGGTCTCCAGCTTTTGTGGGAATACCACACTGTGCCCAGAGGATGCCAGCCTTGCTGTTTATTCTGTGGGTGAATCCCCTTCGTGTGGGGTGGTAATGACATCTCCTTATTTTGAAGCTTCTGAAGGGCGGCCAAGTGGAGCTTGGGGTGTGAGGGGCAGCTATGGTTTTACTGAGTAAGTCTGCAGTGACTTCCTGTACTATGTGGGCTTCTGTCTTTCAGGCATGTTTTCCAGTGTTTTGTCCCGAGCTGCTGTCATCCCCCGCCTATCTCTTGCTTCTCCTCACCTAGCCCCTCCTTTAAGATTTATGTTATATCATATGTGATAGTTTTATATGTGTCATGGCTTTGCTCTGGGTGGGTGGCTGGGGGGATCTGAATTAAGCTACTTGGTGATATTTTGTTGTGGCCCAGCTATGGCTAGCTCTCGTCCACTCTGCATGTCCTGCAAGAGCAAAACCCTCATGTCTATCTCCAGGGTTGGACCTGGGGAGAGCCAGGGCCTCTGCGGTTGATATTACACCCCTGGCCAAGCTTACCTAGGGGTCTCTGTTGGCTGTCAGTGTGTGCTGTTTCCTGACCTCTGGTGGTGTCTGTGCTCAGTAGCCGCTGCCATGTCCCTCAGTGTATCACCTGCATGGCCATGGTTCCATCACTGAGAGGAAGGGCTACAGTCTGCCATTTTTCACTTCTTTGGTGCTTCTTGATCCAGTGTTTGTCCTGAGCAATAGAAGTTCATAATCCCTGCCATTTTGTTCAAACCCACCCTGTGGAGACAAAGCTTGCACGTAATGAAATCACGAGCCCAATTAAGGTTTATAATCAGATGAACCTTGACAAGGCAGGAATGTGTGTATCCCCCTGGAAGAAATTGTCCCCTCCCCAGGGACCCTTCAACACACCAGACAATGAGGACTTTCTATGCTCCAGGCCAGACCAGCCTGCTCAGGGAGCTGCATCTTAGAGGAGGCAGTGTGTCCGCGCCACTTTCTGGAGTCTACCATTTGACATTAGGATCTCTAGTTGTCTGCTGTCACAGGCGTAAGACCCTGCTCCTCTTGTTGCTAAGTGGCATGTCCCTAGCATGGTAGCCCATCTTGAACATACAGAAGGCATGTGGACTTGCCTCCAAGTCTGGGCTTTTATAGGTGAAGCTGCTGTAAGCTTTTCTAAGCAGGACTTGGCTTAGACCAATATTCTTATTTTTATTTTATTTAAAAAAAAAAAAAAGAACTGAGAGAAAACTGCTGGATTGTGTCAGGGAAACAGCTGCTGCTGAACAATTTAATAGGCAAGTTTTTCAAAACAAGTACCGCACTGAGGCAGGAGCTAGCTCACGGTAAGGGAGAAGAGTCATTGGTGGGAATTACAATTGCTCCGAGACGTCGGAGTGAAACCAGATTCTGGGTAAAGGAGTATTAGGGTTAAACTGGTGAAGTCAGGTCAGGATGACAAATGAGAGCAAGCCAAACTGACCTTCTAGGAGGCAGATAGGGGCTCTAAGAGGCAAGGCCAGTGTGGACAGACAGGTTGGCTGGATGGCTTCCCTGGAGACTCCCTGGAGGCATATATAGAGATCACTGTTGTCTTTTTGATGCAGGAAAAATGTGTGGCGGTAAAGTGAAAAGAATTTACTAATAAACCTGCTTGAGAAAACTAACTGACCCTAAGTAGAATTTAGCTAAAGGTGGATTGCCTCTGCTATAGTGGGAAGATCAGGAAGATCAGGGGAGATCTATAGGGTGCTAACCAGGCTTGTTAGAAACAGTGAGAAAGACCGGTTTCTGTCATCACTGAAAATAAAGATTGCTGAGAAAATGTGTCTGCCAGTGTTTATCCGCAAGGTTGACCTCCAGTTAGTCTCCATTCCTATAACAAGAGGAGGCAACCCTGACTTAGAACCAGCCATTGGGCCCATCCCCATAGCAAAGAACACCCCCTAATGAGCAGCAGCTCAGCGTGGAAATGTTATCATTCTCGGGAAAAGCGTCATTTTGCCAGGTGGGCGAGATAACCCGGTTTGACAACTATTCCAAAATAGATATATCTCTTAAGCACTGGTGTACTTTAGACATAGTTCTGGCAATGTCTTTTGTTGTGGAAACCTCCCATCTGCCCAAGTGGTCAGACTTGCAGTCTCCTGTCTCTGTTTAAATTGCTCAAAGTGTAACCTGGGGCTGGGACCTGAAAGAGATTTAAGAATGCCAATGTGTGTGGAATTATAAGCTTAAGGCCTATACAAACTGGCAAAATGTTTCTGTTCAAGGCTGATTCCTCTTGTTCATTAATCAGAACCTGTCTTGTGTATTATCATTTAAGGAGTTTTCTCTTCATTAATCTTTACACGGACAGAGTGATTTCTCACTTGGAAAGCATGTTAGTTTTGTAACATCTTCACACATGCTTGCTGCCGGGGTAGCTGATCCGAGAAGACATTGTAAGGGCTTCAAAAAAATTCATCTGCAGTATGAGTGCTGGAGGGCATCTGAGGGCTCACCAAGCTTGTTCTGGGGGATGGATAAAGAATCGAATGTCTGGGAAAGACAGATTACGATACAGAGAAGGCCAAGGTAACTGCGTTATGGAAGCAAGAGAGCCGTTCCAAACAGAGAAGACCAAGATAACTGCGTTATGGAAGCAAGAGAGCTGTTCCTTTGGGATGGAGGAAGCTGAAAGTCTACTGAACAGACTCTGAGATGGGTGTTATATAAGAGGTCCCTGGGTCCTCCCCTTTGCCCTGTGGGTCCTGTTTATATACTAGCCCCACGCATTCTCAACATCTCTTCTTGAAAAGTTTTCAGGGACTGAGAAGCTGCCATTTGGGAGGTAGCACTATCACTTTCCCGGTCTACTTATGACCCTCTGACTCTCCCTCACATCTATGCCATGAAGGAGACCCTTAGACTGTTCTTTGGAAAATCTGAATATAAGGTAACAAAAGAAAGTTGTAACTATATCTTGGTAGCTATGATAGGAAATCTACAAGCTGACCCCAAACCAGGGAGAAGAAACAGAATAGTGTGAGTAACATCCAGAAAGATTCCTACAAGATTGGTAGCCCAGGCTAACACCTAGCAGATGAGCCACAGTCAACAGTTAGCAGAGCGACTCAAATACTGGGGCTTCAAAACATGACCACCCCTGTAAGTGGACGGACAAAGTGTGTACAGCATTTGATCATGTCCCTGATTGGACCAGAAAAACATACACTAATTGTTAGGGCCCACTAACTGACCAACCCATGTCTAGTTTTTGATACAAGTCCTACAAAAACTTCTAGACAAAAGAAATGCAACATCTGTTTCCCCCCCCCTCAAGAGTTTCTCTCACCTTCCCTTAATTTCTACCAATAAAGTTTTCTTCCGCCTTTCTTGTGCCCACAAGTGTTCACATCTTTAATCTTCAATGGTGTGAGACAATGACTATCATAGGTTGACTTTTTGGGTTTTACGTTGTTTGGGGAGACAGGTCTCATTACGCGTATCTTACTTTTTTTGTTGCCATGATAAGACACGGTTGTGGAGGGAAACTATAAAAGTGTCTAATTGAGCTTACAGTTTTGTAGGATTAGAGTCCATGGTGGTGGATTGAAGGTATAGCTGCAGGACCAGCTAAGTGCTCACAGCTCAAAATCCCATGCGGGAAGCAGAGAGAGAGAGGCCTCAGAGCTTGCCCCCAAAGCCACACCCCCTAATTCTTCCCAAACAGTTCCACCAACTGAGGACCAAGTATTCGAACATATGAGCCTATGGCTGTTATGCTCATTCAAACCACCACACTATATAACTCTAGCTGGCCTGGATCTCTATTATATAGACCAGGCTGACCTTGAACTCACAAGATCCCCCCTGCCTCTGTCTCTCAAGGGCTGGGATTAAAGGAACACTCCACACTTGGCCTTGCAAGTTGATATTTTTGACAGCCATTGAGTGCTTGGCATCTAACGTCTCTAGGTCAAGTAAAACTGGAATGAGAAAAGTCCCTTTGCACTTTCAAACTTATGTCATTAATTGACGTCACTCCCAGGGATTCACAGGAGTTACAGCCAGCTCCTCCCCATGGCTTCTTGATGCCAGACTTGTTCATCCCAGCCCATGATCAGGCTTGTGCTTTGGTTTTTATTTGCTTGTACTTGCTGGCCTCCTGTCGTCCACTGTAATGTGCCTGTCACTCTCTCTGTTGCATCCTTGTGCTCGTTATAGTTCTTCCAAACATGAAATTGCAAACTACCCACTGTCTCCAAACTCCAGAACTATCTCAGGGATCAGGCAGCCCAGAGAACAGCAGCTTCTGCTTGAGAAGAGCTGAAGGGGGAGACAGAATCTCTAACCCCCCCTGTCTTGTTGGACATGGAGGGCCAAATTATGGGATCGAACAATAGAGGTAGATTGCTCAGACCTAAGGTCCCCACCACTGGCAGATCCCAGTGATCTGAGCCCAGAAGTGTGTTAAGGGACCTTGACAGTTTGCTGGGACACACAGTTGTAGGTTGGTCTAGTGCTGCTATGTATCCAAATCCTAAATACTGTATCACAAACCTGCTTCCAGACAAGCAGACCTTCATTTATCCCAGCTTTTGTTGTGTAAACCCCCCCCCATTATTGGTTAATAAAGATGCCTACAGCCTGTGAGGGGCAGAAGAGAGGGGGCAGAGCCAAGGCTCCTGGGTTTGGGGGTCTCAGGCAGGGACCATGAGGAAGAGAGGGAGAAGGAAGAAGTCACCATGGGGTAGGTAGATCACGAGCACATGACCTTGAAGGCTGGCCTATTGGAGGAGGAGCGGCCCAGGAGGAATATGGCAGATGATATCTCAGGGTTATTCTCCTTGAGGCTACCCTGATGGGCCTCATTCTCCTTGAGGCTAC